>JAVGWX010000256.1:0-61021 GCA_036924085.1 Ariolimax columbianus | reverse complement strand
ATTTCCAGAGGTGGTAGAAAATATACCAGGTATTGCAAACAAAAACTGCCAGAGTGAAAAAGAAAGGAGAGACACTACCCTAAGCTTCATAACGAAAAGCTACCCAATCATGGACTGGACCCATGCATACACCGACGGTTCTGTAACAAACACTACACAGAACGGAGGGGCAGGAGCATTCCTGAACCTACCAAATGGCAGAAAAATAACACTGTCATTCGCTACTGGTAAGTACACAAGCAATTTCAGAGCAGAGGCAGAGGCACTGAGGGCGGCAGTGGAAGAAATCGTAACACACAGTGAAAATGAAAGCCATATAGTCCTGCTGACAGATGCTCTCGAAGTAGTCACAGCGCCAAAAAGCCAGAAAAAACTGAGCTTAATGACTTAAGAGCAGCACTCTGCAAACTGTGCCAGCAGTCCGCACCAAAAAGGGTAGTGGTACAGTGGGTTCCGTCACACTGCAACATCCAAGGCAACGAGGAGGCAGACAGACTGGCAAAAGAAGGTGCAAGGCTACCACAAACAGATACCAGTATGACGTACGAAGAGTCAAAACGGCTTATCAAAGCCAGATACATGACCAAATGGGAAACCGAACATACTGGTTACACCAAAAACGATGCCTATTACCAGTTGAACCGAAGAGAGCAGGTCGTTGTCTTCAGACGTCGCACTGGCCACAACAGACTGAGGTACCACCTATTCAACAAATTGAAGATAGGGTGTACCGACGAATGCCCGTGCGGTACTGGTAAAATGACCCCTGAACATCTGCTGCAGAACTGCCCGACATACGAGGATCAGAGAGAGCAGATGTGGCCATTGCCAGTGGAACTGCAAGACAAGCTCTATGGTAGTGGCGAGAGTCTCAGGATGACCGCCGCTTTTTTCGAGAAAATAATGGTTACTGTCTGACTGTGTACGCAGAAGAAGAAGAAAGAAACAAAGTTGTGTCCTGGCCCCCGACTATATTCAGTATTTGATTTGCTATCGTGCATAAACACAGCTTTGGAACTATCACAGAAGGGGTCTTCCTGCATACTAGGTCAGATGGGAGATTATTTAATCTTACCAGACTGCACGCAAAAATGTAAGAGACGGGATATGCTCTTCGCAGTTCATGTTGCCCTTATCGCCCACACGGAAGATCCTCATTAATTCGCATTATTAGGTTAGCAAAATCCTGTGATCTATTTGGACTCTTCATAATCATCGTACAAAAGACTAAAGTGATCGCCAGGGTCCAGATTCTCCAGACATTGTCGTCTTCATAATGTAGCATGTCCTTTATAGAACGTCGCTACAATCACAGTCTGTTTGAAAGAAACTCGTTCATTTGCCAAAACTCCAGGCAGGCGAAGTCAAGATGCAGACTCCAAACATGTGCGAAAGCAATAACAACAAATGTCTGCCCTCTCTCTGGCGTGAAGTCCATTGTCTCTGGAGACTAACAGGATGCAAATCAATAGTCACAGGACATTCCTCTGATAAAGATAACGCTTTTCTCTTTGCATCACTTTCAGACATGGTAAGACATTTTCACAACAAATCACATTTATTTGCGAATTGCTTAACAACTAGCAATTCAGGGGACAGTTAATCCGATTTTATTATTGTCTAGCTAAACGTAAAATACACGCTAAACGTAAAATACACGATAAACGTAAAATACACGCTAAACGTAAAATGCACGCTAAACGTAAAATACACACTTTCTGAAACATTTCTATTCTAGGGTACCATCTGTCATTACAACACTACAACAGGTACGGGAAAGTTGTATTTATATCTTTAGATTTATTGCAAATAATTTCGCTTCATTCCACGGGTTTTCTATTTGTTTTGAAATGTTGTATCTGCGAGGGGAGTTTCCATGTTTGCTTCATCAGCATTCAGTAATGCATGTCTAAGCTTAGATGACGTTGCTGTAAATATATTTTCCAAGTAATAAAATATACCACACAGTTGATAGTATATATGTATATAAGTGTATATATCCGTCTGGCTGTCTTGCTGCTAGATGATGTCGGACCCGGACCAGTGAGTGAGGCTGACTCTGCGAAAATCCTCTCACTTCAATTAAATTCACGCACCACTCACGACATCTCACGGCAAAAGTCCTGTGGCGATGGGCTGGAGCAAAGCAGCAGGTGAGTATACACTGGAAGCTGTGGTTGCAGACCTGCAGATCTTCTTCTTCTTCTGCGCACGCAGTCAGACAGTAACCATTATTTTTTCGAAAAAAGCGGCGGTCATCCTGAGGCTCTCGCCACTGCCATAGAGCTTGTTTTGCAGTTCCACTGGTAATGGCCACATCTGCTCTCTCTGATCCTCGTATGTCGGGCAGTTCTGCAGCAGATGTTCAGCGGTCATTTTACCAGTACCGCAGGGGCATTCGTCGGTACACCCTATCTTCAATTTGTTGAATAGGTGGTACCTCAGTCTGTTGTGGCCAGTGCGAAGTCTTCTTCTTCTTCTTCTGCGTACACAGTCAGACAGTAACCATTATTTTTTCGAAAAAAAGCGGCGGTCATCCTGAGACTCTCGCCACTACCATAGAGCTTGTCTTGCAGTTCCACTGGCAATGGCCACATCTGCTCTCTCTGATCCCCGTATGTCGGGCAGTTCTGCAGCAGATGTTCAGTGGTCATTTTACCAGTACCGCACGGGCATTCGTCGGTACACCCTATCTTCAATTTGTTGAATAGGTGGTACCTCAGTCTATTGTGGCCAGTGCGAAGTCTGAGGACAACGACCTGCTCTCTTCGGTTCAACTGGTAATAGGCATCGTTTTTGGTGTAACCAGTATGTTCGGTTTCCCATTTGGTAATGTACCTGGCTTTGATAAGCCGTTTTGACTCTTCGTACGTCATACTGGTATCTGTTTGTGGTAGCCTTGCACCTTCTTTTGCCAGTCTGTCTGCCTCCTCGTTGCCTTGGATGTTGCAGTGTGACGGAACCCACTGTACCACTACCCTTTTTGGTGCGGACAGCTGGCACAGTTTGCAGAGTGCTGCTCTTAAGTCATTAAGCTCAGTGTTTTTCTGGCTTTTTAGCGCTGTGACTACGGCGAGAGCATCTGTCAGCAAGACTATGTGGCTCTCATTTTCACTGTGTGTTGCCATTTCTTCCACTGCCGCCCTCAGTGCCTCTGCCTCCGCTCTGAAATTGCTTGTGTACTTACCAGTAGCGAATGACAGTGTTATTTTTCTGCCATTTGGTAGGTTCAGGAATGCTCCTGCCCCTCCGTTCTGTGTAGTGTTTGTTACAGAACCGTCGGTGTATGCATGGGTCCAGTCCATGCTTGGGTAGCTTTTCGTTATGAAGCTTAGGGTAGTGTCTCTCCTTTCTTTTTCGGTCTGGCAGTTTTTGTTTGCAATACCTGGTATATTTTCTACCACCTCTGGAAATATATCCTGCCTCCAAGTAGGTTTTCATACAGTAGTGATGGGTTTTGGTGTTGTTAGTGCGTTTATGGGATCTTCGTGCATCTTTGCTTTGGCTATTTCTGCAAAGTTTCTCCGCTTTAGTTTCCCAGTTCCCAAATTGTTTAGCCTCTGGTACATTGGATGGTCCGTCAGTCTTCGGAGTTTCTCTGACTGCAGCTGGGCTCTGCAGTCTCTTCTGTCGGTCATGGATTGCAGTTTTGTAATCTTTTCAAGTTCTACAATTGGCGTTGACTTCATTCCACCTGTTATGATTCTCATGGCTTGGTTTTGAAGTTTGTTAACTTTATCGAAGTTCGCCTTCGCTGCTGTTGTCCATGCCGCGATGCCATACTCGAGAACTGGTCTCACTCTTCCAGTGTACAGTTTCTTTAGTATGCCTTCGTCTGCTCCCCAGCTTGTGCCAGCAAGTTTCCTCATGATCGCCATTCTTTCTCTGGCTTTCATTCGGTTTCTCTCAATCTGACTTTTCCATGTCATGCGCCGATCAAATGTGACTCCCAGATAGGTTGGGTTGTCGTTTGGCTGCAGGATTTTGCCATTTACGCTTAATTTGGTACTTTGGGGTTTTAATGAGAGCGAGAATATTGTGCACGTGGTTTTCTCCTCGTTTATTTTGACCAGCCATGAGTTCGCCCACTCTTCCAGCGATGTTAGGGCCGTTTGCATCCGATTTCTTGCTATGGTGAGATTCTTTTCAGAGGTCCACATAGCCAGATCGTCTGCAAACATTGAGCTATGGACTCTTCTTGGTATATTCTCTGTAATATCGTTTATATATACCAGGAAGAGTGTGGGTGACAGTACTCCCCCTTGGGGTACTCCCTGCTCGAGTGTCACCTTTTTTGCTCATCTGCCCTTGTACTTGGACTCTGGCCGTTCTTTGTTTGAGGTAGTGGTTGATCCACTTGTACATCTTCCCACAAACATCACTTCTTCTTAGCTTGACTCTAAGTCCATCCTTCCAGACTTTGTCAAATGCCTTTTCCAGATCCACCCAAACAGCTACTGTGTGTTTCTGTGCCTGGTAGGCATCTTCTATCTCCTGGGCTATGAGGATGACCTGGTCCTCAGTGGATCTGTGCTGTCTAAAGCCGGCTTGCTGTGGAATTAGTATTCGTTTTTCTTCCAGATGCCACATCAGTCTGGTGTTTATCATCCGTTCCATCAGCTTGCCGACACAGCTCAGTAGGCTTATGGGCCTGTATCCATTCGGATCTGTTTTGTCCTTTCCTGTTTTTGGTACTGGTACCAGTATTGCATCTTTCCATGCCTGGGGTACAATACCCCTTTTCCAGCTTTGGTTCAGGACTGATAGTAGTTTTTTCTTCGCTGTTTGGCCCAGCCCCATCAGCATTTCGTTTGTTATCCCGTCTTTTCCGGGAGATTTCCTTCTCTTTAGTGTTCTCATAGCCTCTTCCATTTCGCGCATTGTTAGTTTGGCCATCATGTGCTCTTCAGGAGCCGTATTTATGTTTTCGTGCCCCTTTAGCTCTTTGCTAATGTCTGTATGCTTATCTGCAGGGACCTCGATGTGGTTTGCTCTGGCATAGTGATCGACAAAGGCGTTTGCGGCTTTCTTACCTGTGATCAAGTTCTCGCCTTGCTTGATAGTAATTTGTTTATTTGACGGGGTTTCGTCGTTCATGGCTCTGACTAGCTTCCATAGCTTGTTCCCTTCTTTGTCCAGGTTTAAACTTTCCGTTTTATTTTTCCAACTTTCTGTTGCTGTTTGCTTGAGAGTGTGTTTGTACTTCGCCGCGGCGGCTTTGAGGGCGATGTTTGCCTCCACGGATTTTTCTCGTTTTGCCATGTTCCTAGCATTTGTTACTGCATCTTCCACTTTCTGTAACTCATCATTCCAGTAGGGCTTATAGTTTTTCCTAGCTCCTCTTGGGATGGTTTCAGTGGCGGCTTGCATTATTGCCTTGCTTAGGCTCTCTACCATGGGCTTCATTTTGGTGTTTCGTGTGTTGATGGTTTCACACAGCCCATCTGTCAGGATTGCAAATCTGTCCCAGTCGGCTCGTTTGTAATTCCAACGTGGGAGCGGTTTTGTTTCCTGTGGGCCTACTTCCATGTCAATGGTTAGCCTGATCGGCCTGTGGTCGCTACCTGCCAGTTGGTTTAGCACCTGGCGGTCTATTTTATAGTGTATGTCCTGTGTGGAGAAGGCCAAATCTGGAGTCGAGGTGGTATGCCATGTTCTTGAATAGAAGCTAGGGCTATCCTCCGGCCTATTGATTAGGGAGAGATTTGCATCTATCTCCCAATCTTCCACTTCGTCACCTCTGCTGTCTGTGTCAGGGTATCCCCATCTCTCCGAGTGGCTGTTGAAATCTCCAAATACTATGCAGTTGGAGTCTCTGACCTCCATACTCGAGAGCGATAGGTCTCTGTTTGGTGGTCCGTACAGATTGAAAATGCGGAGCTTCGTCTCTTGAGCCATTATGTCAACTCCTACAATTTCTGCTTGTCCGGTGTGATTGACAGGTACCGCGCTACTCGGTATGCTGTTTCTGGTCAGTATCAGGACCCCTCCTTTGTGGCCTTCTCTATCTAGACGGAAGGTCTGGTATCCTCTGATTGAGAATTTATGGTTATTGTTGAGGTGCGTTTCCTGGATACATGCCACGTCAATCTTACCTTCATGCAGGTGGTGTGTTAGGGAAAGTTTTTTGTTAATGACTCCCTCCGCATTCCACAGTGCGAAGTCTGAAGACAACGACCTGCTCTCTTCGGTTCAACTGGTAATAGGCATCGTTTTTGGTGTAACCAGTATGTTCGGTTTCCCATTTGGTCATGTATCTGGCTTTGATAAGCCGTTTTGACTCTTCGTACGTCATACTGGTATCTGTTTGTGGTAGTCTGGCACCTTCTTTTGCCAGTCTGTCTGCCTCCTCGTTGCCTTGGATGTTGCAGTGTGACGGAACCCACTGTACCACTACCCTTTTTGGTGGGGACTGCTGGCACAGTTTGCAGAGTGCTGCTCTTAAGTCATTAAGCTCAGTGTTTTTCTGGCTTTTTAGCGCTGTGACTACGGCGAGAGCATCTGTCAGCAGGACTATATGGCTCTCATTTTCACTGTGTGTCACCATTTCTTCCACTGCCGCCCTCAGTGCCTCTGCCTCCGCTCTGAAATTGCTTGTGTACTTACCAGTAGCGAATGACAGTGTTATTTTTCTGCCATTTGGTAGGTTCAGGAATGCTCCTGCCCCTCCGTTCTGTGTAGTGTTTGTTACAGAACCGTCGGTGTATGCATGGGTCCAGTCCATGCTTGGGTAGCTTTTCGTTATGAAGCTTAGGGTAGTATCTCTCGTTTCTTTTTCAGTCTGGCAGTTTTTGTTTGCAATACCTGGTATATTTTCTACCACCTCTGGAAATATATCCTGCCTCCAGGTAGGTTTTCGTACAGTAGTGATGGGTTTTGGTGTTGTTAGTGCGTTTATGGGATATTCGTGCATCTTTGCTTCAGCTATTTCTGCAAAGTTTGGTCGGTCAGTCTTCGGAGTTTCTCTGACTGCAGCTGGGCTCTGCAGTCTCTTCTGTCGGTCATGGATTGCAGTTTTGTAATCTTTTCAAGTTCTACAACTGGCGTTGACTTCATGCCACCTGTTATAATTCTCATGGCTTGGTTTTGAAGTTTGTTAACTTTATCGAAGTTCGCCTTCGCTGCTGTTGTCCATGCCGCAATGCCATACTCGAGAACTGGTCTCACTCTTCCAGTATACAGTTTCTTTAGTATGCCTTCGTCTGCTCCCCAGCTTGTGCCAGCAAGTTTCCTCATGATTGCCATTCTTTCTCTGGCTTTCATTCGGTTTCTCTCAATCTGACTTTTCCATGTCATGCGCCGATCAAATGTGACTCCCAGATAGGTTGGGTTGTCGTTTTGCTGCAGGATTTTGCCATTTAGACCTAATTTGGTCCACATAGCCAGATCGTCTGCAAACATTGAGCTATGGACTCTTCTTGGTATATTCTCTGTAATATCGTTTATATATACCAGGAAGAGTGTGGGTGACAGTACTCCCCCTTGGGGTACTCCCTGCTCGAGTGTCACCTTTTTACTCATCTGCCCTTGTACTTGGACTCTGGCCGTTCTTTGTTTGAGGTAGTGGTTGATCCACTTGTACATCTTCCCACAAACATCACTTCTTCTTAGCTTGACTCTAAGTCCATCTTTCCAGACTTTGTCAAATGCCTTTTCCAGATCCACCCAAACAGCTACTGTGTGTTTCTGTGCCTGGTAGGCATCTTCTATCTCCTGGGCTATGAGGATGACCTGGTCCTCAGTGGATCTGTGCTGTCTAAAGCCGGCTTGCTGTGGAATTAGTATTCGTTTTTCTTCCAGATGCCACATCAGTCTGGTGTTTATCATACGTTCCATCAGCTTGCCGACACAGCTCAGTAGGCTTATGGGCCTGTATCCATTTGGATCTGTTTTGTCCTTTCCTGTTTTTGGTACTGGTACCAGTATTGCATCTTTCCATGCCTGTGGTACAATTCCCCTTTTCCAGCTTTGGTTCAGGACCGATAGCAGTTTCTTCTTCGCTGTTTGGCCCAGCCCCATCAGCATTTCGTTTGTTATCCCGTCTTTTCCGGGAGATTTCCTTTTCTTTAGTGTTCTCATAGCCTCTTCCATTTCGCGCATTGTTAGTTTGGCCCTCATGTGCTTTTCAGGAGCCGTATTCATGTTTTCGTGTCCCTTTAGCTCTTCGCTAATGTCTGTATGCCTATCTGCAGGGACCTCGATGTGGTTTGCTCTGGCATAGTGATCGACAAAGGCGTTTGCGGCTTTCTTACCTGTGATCAAGTTCTCGCCCTGCTTGATAGTAATTTGTTTATTTGACGGGGTTTCGTCGTTCATGGCTCTGACTAGCTTCCATAGCTTGTTCCCGTCTTTGTCTAGGTTTAGACTTTCCGTTTTATTTTTCCAGCTTTCTCTTGCTGTTTGCTTGAGAGTGTGTTTGTACTTCGCCGCGGCGGCTTTGAGGGCGATGTTTGCCTCCATGGATTTTTCTCGTTCTGCCATGTTCCTAGCATTTGTTACTGCATCTTCCACTTTCTGCAACTCATCATTCCAGTAGGGCTTATAGTTTTTCCTAGCTCCTCTTGGGATGGTTTCAGTGGCGGCTTGCATTATTGCCTTGCTTAGGCTCTCTACCATGGGCTTCATTTTGGTGTTTCGTGTGTTGATGGTTTCACACAGCCCATCTGTCAGGATTGCAAATCTGTCCCAGTCGGCTCGTTTGTAATTCCAACGTGGGAGCGGTTTTGTTTCCTGTGGGCCTACTTCCATGTCAATGGTTAGCCTGATCGGCCTGTGGTCGCTACCTGCCAGTTGGTTTAGCACCTGGCGGTCTATTTTATGGTGTATGTCCTGTGTGGAGAAGGCCAAATCTGGAGTCGAGGTGGTATGCCATGTTCTTGAATAGAAGCTAGGGCTATCCTCCGGCCCATTGATTAGAGAGAGATTTGCATCTATCTCCCAATCTTCCACTTCGTCACCTCTGCTGTCTGTGTCAGAGTATCCCCATCTCTCCGAGTGGCTGTTGAAATCTCCAACTACTATGCAGTTGGAGTCTCTGACCTCCATACTCGAGAGCGATAGGTCTCTATTTGGTGGTCCGTACAGATTGAAAATGCGGAGCTTCGTCTCTTGAGCCATTATGTCAACTCCTACAATTTCTGCTTGTCCTGTGTGATTGACAGATACCACGCTACTCGGTATGCAGTTTCTGGTCAGTATCAGGACCCCTCTTTTGTGGCCTTCTCTATCTAGACGGAAGGTCTGGTATCCTCTGATTGAGAATTTATGGTTATTGTTGAGGTGCGTTTCCTGGATACATGCCACGTCAATCTTACCTTCATGCAGGTGGTGTGTTAGGGAAAGTTTTTTGTTAATGACTCCCTCCGCATTCCACTGTAGTATTTTGAGGGTCTTGAGGTTTTGGCCAATAGAAGTTGCCCCATAGCCATGTGCCTTTACTCCACGACACATGGGTGGGTGACCACCAGTAGTCAAGGGTGGGCCCCTTCGAGGCGTGAGGCCCGGCACTATCGCTGCCTGGCGGGACTCCGCAGGATGAGCGCCATGCGTTTTTCTAATAGGTTGTACTGCCATCATGCTGCGATTTACGTTGCACTGTTCTGTTAGGCTTGCGGCCCCGTGCATCCGATTTCAACAGGCGTTTCTGTAGGGATGCCCTCCTTAGCCTTTGGCTGTCCCCAGCCTATCTGCAAGGCAGCAGTTGTTTATGATCAAAGTTGTCTCTCTTATGGAAGTTGTCTTACCAGACTATCGAGTCTTCACTACTCGTGTCTATAGGGTGCAATGATGATATGTGAGATGATATATGAGATGGACTGGTTTACCGGGAAGAGAGGCAGTCCAGTGTGTCTGTATCCCAGGATCGTCACGTCCTGCCAGAAACGTAGCATTTGCATGTGAGTGGGGTATCTCTTTTTCCCTTTATTTTCTTGGCTTCTATGCAGGGATGGTACGCCTAGCATTCCCCGCCACCTGGGGTGTTGACACAGTGGGGCAGGTGTGCAATGTCCGCTGGTCTGCATCTCTTTTGGCGTCCAGCATGATAGTTATATGGCTGATAACGTACAGAGGTAGATATCGTAGCCGACGTGCATTTAGCCAGAGGACAAGCCTGGTAATGTCACAGAGATGTTGTTCGCAGACCTGCATATAATATGGTCGTCTTTCACTGACTTGAGGCAGCAGTGGAACCTGGCAGCCCTCTGAACGACTAAGCAGCCATCTATAGGACAGCACTGCTCACCTCTGTAGACCGAGGAAGGTGCTAGAAAAGGTGTCCTAAAAATTGCCTGCTTCACTAGACCCTAACCAGCCTGCCGTGGCTAGAGAGACTCCCACTATATTACGGTCGAAATACAAATAAGAAAAGCGTGGTGCCTATTACATCTGCCACAAAGAATGTGCCACACTTATGGACAATACTGGGGCTAACAGACGGAGAACGGATTACCGTCCTGGACGCAAGGTTATAATGGCTAGTTATAACATTACCGTAGCCGCCCTGAGCGAGATACGATTGACAGAAAAGGGACAACTCTCAGATGATGATGCTGGCTACACTTTCTTCTGGATCGGCAGCAGCAACCAGGAGCGACGTGGCATTATTGGTCGGAATGCATAGGTAAATGTAACGGCAACGACCTACTCTTACTGAAGACATGTGCCGCAAATGAGCTTATCATAGCCACGACCATCTTCCGACTCCCACTTACAAAAAACAACAACGTGAATGCATTCTAGGTCTCGCCACTGGCATCTTATCGCTACATCATTGTCATACTTTGGAATTGAAGGGATGTCAAAATAACTAAAAGTGTGTATCGATGAATCTTGGACTGGCTACTGTCTTGCGATAACCAAGTTGATTCTAAAAGTCCAACATAAGAGGCGTCCTCAGGGGACAATGGAACCGGGAAGACAAAATGTTGAGAAGTTAAAAGTGGAAACCTACTAGAAACAGTTTTGCTGCTGAGTTAGAAACCAGACCGGGTGAGATTCAGCTTGGAAACTCCAGCATCGATCAAAACTGTGCAACCCCAAGGGACACTGTTTACATTACAGCGTTAAAACACATTAGCTCATCCACACGGAAGCATAAAGACTCGTTCGACGAAAATGATGGCGAAATTAAGATTCTTTGACATGCAAAGCGTCAAGCGCCCAGGGCTCTTAAAATGACACATCGTCATTGGTAAAGAAAATGCCCTTCACTTTTCCTCGAAGAATAGTTCAGAAGAGACTCAATGAGTTACAAGATTCCTGGCTAAGAAGACTGGCAGACGAGGTAGAGGTGTTTGCTGTGCGCCTTGGCCTCAAAGGGTTCAACGCGGCGCTGAAATCACTTTATGTTTCACAATCTTCTGGTAACTCCATTTTACAACGCCGATGGATTACTGTTAGCAGAGAAAGCTCAGATCCTCGACAGGTTGGCGGAACATTTTTGCAACATTTTTAACATCCATAAATGAAGAGGCCATCCAACGCATGCTCCAAATAGAAATGAACACGGCTATGGATGATATCATAACCGAAGATGAAGTAGACAAGGCCATCAAATCTCTTTCTCCTGGAAAATCTACTAGAGCGGAAGCAATAACAACAAAGGTGTATACAGCAACGGGAACATGTCTCACAAATAGCATCACTAAACTTTTCTGCTTCATGTACGCTGAAGGAGTAGTCCCACACAAAATTAAGGATGCGTCAATAGTACATGTCTCCGTGTTCGTCCATCACGCGTGATGAACACCTTTCCTTTTGCATTTTAACCAGTCCTTTCAGTTGACAATTCTGTACTTCCGAGTTGTGGATGGGTGTGGATAAGTTTGACAAGTCCGATTTAACTTCCGGGTTGTGGATGGGTGCGGATATGTTTGACAAGTCCGATTTGACTTCCGGGTTGTGGATGGGTGCCGATAAGTTTGACAAGTCCGATTAGACTTCCGGGTTGTGGATGGGTGCTGATATGTTTGACAAGTCCGATTTGACTTCCGGGTTGTGGATGGGTTCGGATATGTTTGACAAGTCCGATTTGACTTCCGGGTTGTGGATGGGTTCGGATATGTTTGACAAGTCCGATTTGACTTCCGGGTTGTGGATGGGTGCGGATTTGTTTGACAAGTCCGATGTGACTTCCGGTTTGTGGATGGGTGCGGATATGTTTGACAAGTCTGATTTGACTTCCGGGTTGTGGAAGGGTGCGGAGATGGCTGACAAGTCCGCTTTGGAAATTGAATACTCGCAGGCAGTGAGGACATTGAAAGTTCGCTTCACGTGACGTATTTCACGGACTTTTCTGGCCTTTCTCCGTTGTTCTGCTGCATACTTTATAGAAGCCTCTGCGGAGAGCTGTACGCCAGGCTGTACGGTCTTATGCAGCATCTTCCCATGTTTACAGGTTTATGATGAAGGCTTTTAAAGACTTTTTTAGTGTGTCTTTAAAGTGCTTTTTTTGCCTCATTGGGAGCGTTCGCCATTCTGCATATCGCCATAGAAGATTGTCTTTGGCAACCGATAGTCTGACATGCGAACCACATGACCCGCCCAGCAAATCTGTGATTGCATCATGATGGTATCAATGCTAGGGATACCAACTCTCTCAAGAACAGCAGTGTCCGGAAACCTGTCTTGCCATTTGAAATCCATCACATTGATGAGACAACAAAGTGTGTGAAAGTGATTCACCTTCTTTGCATGCCGCTTGTATACGAAGGGGAAGGGTCAGAAGCACTTGTCGAGTCAAAACCGTTTGATAAGTGTATGAGTGGCAATTGTTTTATTCATCATATAGAAGAAGCTACCAGAGATAAGAACACACTCGACCTAGTATTTACTGCAGAGGAAAATATGATTGAAAATATTACTGTTAGAGAACTGTTTGGCTCATGTGACCATCATCAGATCATCCATTGGGATCTTATAGCAAGGAAGTAAGAATACATTAGTACACGAAAAAACGACAACTCTAAGACAGATGAAAGAAACAGCGAGCCACATAATCTGGAAAGATATTGTCGGTGGGACAAATGTTGAACAATTGGAAAATTTCAAAACAGTTCTAGAATAGCTAAACGAAAAGTATGTTACAAGCATAAAAAGGGGATTACCAGATTTGTAATTAAATGCAGAAGAGCTGAAAATATCCCGAGTGGTTTGCTGAGGTCTATGTGTATGACAAGGACAAGAATAGTAACACTGCCCCACAGAGAGCATGTCGAAGGAGAATAACTGTGTGGCATAGTTTGTCAAGAGCAGCAAACAAATGGCGCCTAACAGGCTGTGAGTGTACTTTGCTCTAGTGTTTTAGTCTATTAAGATGGATTCGTACATCAGTTAACCACCCTCCGTAGGGGAGTTATAAGCTGCTCGAGCCTAGCCCGCTATGCAGTTAATCCTCCTCCTGGAAACATCCAGCTCACATCAGAGATTTGATCTGTGTAGGGGCGTATGACCCTGTAGACGTCCAGGTAGACTAGAACTGTGAACTGAAAATAACGCATGGAAAAATATAGAGGCACGCAAACAAAAGAAACAAATTAAAATATTTTTTGTCAAGTAAAAACAGCTCCGAAAGCGGATAAAGCAGCAAAAATAGGCTTGAAAAAAAAATGGATCATAAGATCAAGCATGATAGGAATAGTTTGATTTCTTATGTAAGAAATAAACAGTGAACGAAGGAAAGAAGGCTTTCTCAGATAGCACAGGAAAAATGATAGTGAGAACAGGCGGGCAGCTAATATACTCAATCAGTACTTTGTCACAGTCTAAACAAAAGAGGACTGCTTCAAAATCCTTATTCAGTTCAGTTCATCCGGTAACCCATCAGGTCGTTGGGGCACACTTAAAGACACTCCCAAAATCTCACGCCATTTTTCTCTGTCTTCCGCCGATTGTCGTATCTCACCGGGACGAAGGCTTGACCACTCAGTGATGTTGTCCACCCACCTCTTCCTTGGACGTCCTCGCCCTCTATGTCCCGGTACGGAACCAAAGAGTATCGAGTTGGTAATTCCGTTGGACCTCGCGTCTTTTGATTGTTGTGAACAGATCTTCAAAAGGCTCAATAGCGTTTTCGACTATCTGTCGTATTTCTACGTTCGTGACACGATCCTTATATGTAACATTTAGGAGTTTTTTTTTATAGCACCTCATTTCCATTGCATGTATTCTGCCCTGGATATCTACTGTAATGGTCCAGGTCTCGCAGGCATACAGAAATATTGAGATCACCAAAGAGCGCATTAGTCTAACTTTTATGCAGAGGGCGAGCCGCTTGACTTGTCATATAGGTTTCAGCCGAGTAAGCACCGCTGTTGTTTGTGCTATTCTTCCAATTACCTCTGGCTGCGATCCCTCTTCACTGATCAATGATACCATATATTTGAAACGTTGTACCACTTCGTTCCTGCCCATTTCCTCTATTACAGATTTAAACCCTTCTTTGTTTTATCTGCATTTATGTCCATGCCTAAACTCTGGGCCGCTCTATCTAATCTACCAATCAACTCCTATAGTTCCCTTTCTGTGCCTGCCAATACATCAATATCATCAGCAAATCGAAGTTTGTGATAAGCCTGCCACCTATTTTAACCGTGCCAACATGTCCTTTTAAGGTCGTCTTCATTATTCTCTCCAAGAATATATTGAAGAGTGTTGGGGAGAATATGCAGCCCTGTCTCACACCCACCGTCGTGCGGAACCAATCGCCTAGCGTTCACTCTACAGTGACTGCGCTTGTCACCTGCTCATAAAGGTTTGCAATTACCCTCACAATATCACTGTTGAACTTATAATGCTTCATTGTTGAACATAGCGCCGCATGCCACACTCTGTCAAACGCCTTTCTAAAGTCAATAAAGGCATTGTAGAGTTGTTGTTGATACTCTGAGTACTTCTAATTTATTATCCGAAGATTAAATATCTGCTCTATGGTACTCCTTCCCGCTCGAGAGCCCGCTTGTTCTTCGGCAATGATATTCTCTGCCTGTGGTTTCAGTCTGTTAAGTATTATTATCAAGAGAACTTTGCTTGGATGACTGATTAGACTGATTGTTCGATAGTTCTGACACATTTTTAGGTTTCCTGATTTAGGCAGTGGTATAATTACTGATTTTGTCCAGCTGGTGGGTCATTCTCCTGTCTGCCAAATTCTGTTACAGATGTATGTCAGGGTATCAATTGTTGTCTCACCTCCCACTTGTAGGAGCTCTGCTGGGATATTATCCACCTACAGCGTTCCCTTTCTTTTGCATTTTCACGGCTTCATTTACTTCTTCCCTTGTTATCATTTGATTTTCCTCTAGCAGACTCACTTCGGGAGACATTGCGAATCTTGGGTCACCTCGACCTTCCTGCTTATCTAGTTCCGAACAGTACTCTCTGTCTTGAGCTTCTCGGAGACATTTTCCACTCTTGTCCTGGATCGTTGTATTTCGACTTCGTACAGGCCTTATTAAGTCCTTTACTATTTTATATGCCTCCT
The DNA here is from genome assembly GCA_036924085.1 of Ariolimax columbianus. Taxonomy (NCBI): domain Eukaryota; kingdom Metazoa; phylum Mollusca; class Gastropoda; order Stylommatophora; family Arionidae; genus Ariolimax; species Ariolimax columbianus. The sequence goes on along the minus strand of JAVGWX010000256.1, from coordinate 45,540 downwards.
TGGGATAATTTCTTCCTAGATATTGTTCGATACGTGTACACTGAGTTATAATCCATTCCACCTTAGTCTGTTTCATCTTGGCCTTTATATTTTTATTTATCTCTCTATATTGCCTAATCTCATCTAGTGTTTTTTTCGATCTCTTCATTTGCCTTCTCTTGCCACATAAATCCATTAATTCACTCGTGATTCACGCTTTCTTCTTAATCCTGCACCTACCTAGAACCTCAGATGCCGTGGAGATTAATCATAGAGCCCATATATTTTCTAAAAAAAAGGTCTAGGTCAAGATGGTATTCATCTGAAATTGCTGTTGACTCATGTAGATCAGCTCTTCGATGACGTAAAGTGGGAGTTTCTGTCAACGTCAGTCGCAGAGTAAAAAGTGCCTTAGTGCAGGTGACTTTAATACTAGGTCAAAGGGGTGGGGAAAGGCCACTGAAAATAGGCAAGGTGTGGCCTTGAGCCAAGGCATTAGTCCACACAAACCTCACTGTCGTGAATGACGGACATCCAACTAGACTAGCATCTCGACGGGGGATACGGTCAGGCACTTATATCCAGTGATGTTGCTCCATCCACACGCTGGTACGTATTAGGGACACAAGAGATAAACCACCTGTCATGTGTCGTACTTATACCCAGAGGATAACACACCAGACACCGGAAAGCCAAACAGGTTCAGATACACGTATGAAAAGAATAATGTAGTGAACAAGCTGCGCAGGACGATCGGTTGCATGACCACAATTTGTCCAACCACCTTGGTGGAATCAAGTGGTTGGTACGGCCTGGAGAGAAAAAGAGGCAACAACAAAGAATTGACGTTTACGCCAGAAAACGATCTGGTACTGTCAACGCGTTGAATGAGAAGAAGGAGGTAAAACGCAAATCTACAAATTCCTTTAGAGCGTTAGCTAGAGAGTCCAAAATGGAGACATGGGAGGAGTTCATTACAAGTGTGGGCAATGAAATACCCTCCAGAAGTTCTGGCACATGCATCGGAAGATGTATGGAAAGACTACAAGCCAGCTTATCCCCAATATTGAAGACACCACAGGAATTCCACTGAAGACACGAAGAGAAGAGTTTTTTAAAGTCAATATGTTGCCCAGACTGGCAAAGACGACAGAGATACCCTTCAGGGAATTCCGTAAGGCATTTTAGACAAAGCCGGCAACCTTATGTAGACCTTTTCCCCGAGGCAGAGGTCCCATATAACTTACGTACCAGCAAAAACACTGCCCCAGGTCCTGATATAGTTCACTATTGCCAAATCAATCAGTTGGATGAGACAGAGATAAGACTTATGGCGCAAGAAACAGTCGCGGTGGCACTCTACCTGGAAGACGCGTGTCGATTTTGGATCCTTAATTACCTGTCTGCAGCAGTGTGGTTTAAACCCGTGGCTGGTTAGTTGGATATCATCTGCCCTGATGGAAAGAACAGTTGCGCTATGCGTGGGATCGTTGACATCAGAACTGAGGTGAATATGTCCAGGACTGCCTCAAGGGTCTCCGCTCTCACCTGTGCTGTTCAACATCAACACAGTAAAAGTGACCAATATTCAACCCACAGGGACAGGGCGAACATTGACATTTGCTGATGACATCCTAACGTACAAGACTGGCTCAGACAGATAAAAGTCGGTAAAACATATCCAGGAAACCTTGCAAGCAATCTCACAGTGGTGGGGCGACAAGCTCCAAGATCAATCCGAACAAGGCCTGCATGATGTTGTGCTCTTTGAATAATTCTATAGTAAAGGCTGAGATCCCGGGCATCACATTTGATGGTTGCACCATTGACAGGGGTGACAGGTTGAAATACCTCGGAGTGAAATTTGATCGCAGTCTCTCCTATAATTGCCATGTCGACCATATCGTACAAAGATGTAAGCGAGGGTTAGGAGCACTCAAGACCATGGCTGCTGCCAACTTGGAACAGCGCCCCCTGTTCATCCTATTTCGTCAGTGTCGTGTTGTCTGTTATCGATTTTAGACTGAGCATCTTCACACTATCAAGAACACAGTGTGAAAGGTTGGAACGTTTCCAGTATGAAGGTATGCGACTGGTTCTGGTCTGCTTTAGAGATGCCCCCATTGTGATGATGCGGTACATGTTAGGATTGTTAATCGGTGACATCCAGGCATAAACTGGCACAAGTCAAAGCTTATATGTGTGTCACCACAAACACGCGGCACTCTCTGTACTGCTGTATCTCAGACATCAAGGGATAAATAATCAAGAAAGGAGCGTCATGGATAGTAACGGCAAAGACCAATCGGACACGTCACTCCAGCCGAGACGATAGCCAAAGCGGAATAATGGGTCCACACTGGTGATAGAATGATAGAGTACCAGAGAGCCATCATAATCTTAGGCAAGGAATGCAGAGACTGGAGTACCAGGAGAGCAGAGCACGAGGTGAATCAGCTGATAACTGAGAACACGCAGGAGAGTTATGCCGTCATATACACCGACGGATCAGTCCTGTCCAGTGGGACATCAGACTGGGGCTTCTCGGCGTGAATTGGAGGACAGGTCGTTGCTGAGCAAAGTAAGGCATACATGTCAACAACCTCCAGTTTGAGAATGGAGACGAAAGGAGTGACCTTAGCACTGAAATGGATATCTGAGATCTCTATAACAAGTCCAGTTATCGTGACAGACGCGCAAGTCGTTCTTCAGAAGGTACAGGAGGAGGATGGCTTAGGTATGAATGGATAGCAGCTTTTGATGCCTTAAACCTCCTGGGGTTGACATGGATCTACTGTCCTGCTCATGCTGTTGTTCAGGGCAGTGAAAGAGCTGAGATCATGGCTTCACAAGCTCCCATCATTGCCACATTAGTGATGGATAGAAGGGACACCGCAATAGACGAAGCAGCAATCTACAGGCTGCAAAGTTTCGACATTAAACGAGATTCGAGCCGAGTATGGCGCATTGAAGGAGGGAGCAGAGAGTGTACAACCAGCGAGCTAAGGGACCATCAGCACCCATAACCTATGCCATTTACAGGTAGAGACTGAGCACCTATGGGTATGCCCGGAGTTAAGTGAAGTCGATTCTTAGAAAAAGAAACTAATCTTTTTTGCTAGCAAAACCATTTTTATTATTTTCTCAATCACTTGCGAAAGAAATTGTTCCAGGGATTGGAAAGATATTTAAAAAGGGGAACAATTCTGATCCAGCAAATTATAGACTGATAAGTTTAACGAGCATAGTATGTTAATCGTTGTCATTAATCAAAGAACAGATTGTAATGCATACAGACATGTTTAATCTGATCAGAAATAGTCAGCGTGGGCTTACTAAAGGGCGGTCGTGCTTAACAAATCTTTAGAATTCAACAGCAGGTTACTAAAATGATAGATGAAGGGGAGCCAGTGGATGTAATTTATCTAGATTTTGCAAAAGCATTTGATAGAGTACCTTATCAAAGATTATTTAGGAACAAAATCGTTTTAAATAGGTAGCGTAGTTTCCAATAGTATTTGAAAATTGTTTTAGGAAAATTCAAAGAAGGCAGAGAGTGGGGGGCATGCATACGGAGTGCTCTGAGTGAAGTAAAAATTTGAGTGCCACAAGACTCGGTTTTGAGTCCAATTTTATTCTTGTTATATACTTGGACGATCATATCTTTGACATGATTTCAACATTCGCGGATGACACAAAATTATGCAGTAGATTCTCATCTAAATCAGAAGTGGATTTAATGAGGTCGGATTTAGATACAATTTTGGGAATTGTCTGAGAGCTGGCAACTATAGTTTAATGTTGATAAATGTACAATCATCCCCGTGGGCGGATTCAATATGGAACATATTTTCATAATTGGAATATTATGATATATATTTAATATCAGAAATATAAAAAAAGGAAAGGGGTCTAGGGGTTTTAAAAGATCATACAGGTTAGGTAGCAGCGAAAAAGGCAAATGCAATGTTATATGATAAAGAGAAATATTAAACATAGGAGCACGGAAGTCAGTCAAACTGTATAAAGCATTAGTTAGACCTAGATTTGAGTACTGGATACAAAGACGAGCGACAGTGCAGTTCCAGATTTACAGTTATTTATGAGGAAGGGCTCAGAAAAACCGGACTACAGTGTTTAGAAAAGAGAAGAATTGGAGATTAACAATACAGATTTATAAGATAATCAACGGAAAGGATCAATTATTAACAATTTATTTTCCAAAATACAAAAAGAACAAGAGGGCACAGCTACAAATTATTTTTTCAAAAGGTACAGATTAAATAACAGGAAATATTTTTTAAGTTAAAGAGTGGTGATTGCAATGCATTGCCATTGGAAAAAGTGGAGGGAGTGTCCATTAATGCATTCAAGAATAGATTGGATGCGCTTAGTTTTTAGATCAAGGAAATATAAAAGAAACTGGTTGTATACAGGCTCTGCAGTCTTCTGAACCAGTTTAAAGACGTTGTTTTGTTTAAGTTTATTGTGATTATTTATCTATTATTTTGGTCAAACTTCCAGTAACACCTGTATTGTCTTGCTTCTTTTTGTTTTTCATTTTCTACATTTGCCAAAAATCATTGGCATGATAACTACCTGTTTCGGGATGAGGTTTCCAACTTCCGTGTTGGTTTTGTTCTCTAATGATGATCCGGATCATGATTTTGCTAGGATGATTAATCAGAGAGATAACCATCTTTTTTCATGCGCTTGGCCACGTTGTGCTATGCCAGATCTGCTTGCATAAGTGCATGGTTGATATTGACACTGCGTGTCCGATTTCAGCCGGTATATCATTACTAAACATGTCGCGTAAAAGACCAGATTTGAGTCACAATAATACGTAGAAGTGTAAATATAGATAGCGAGTGATTCACCCATTTACGATTTGCAGATGACATAGTGCTCGTCAGTTATACCAATAAGAAAGCCCAATAATCATTGAACGAAATGAAATCAGCAGAGCTGACAAATAAAAGTAAAACACAATGCCCCAAAATCCCTTATTGCCCAAAGCAGGACATCAATCTGGGAAAGGAACCATCGAGAATATCAACTGCTATAGCTACAAAGGCCAAGAGATAAATGCCAACCACAAAATCGCTATATGACAAAAAGCACCTTCAACTCAATTAAGCCGGTATTCCAAAAGATGAAAGACACCATGGCAAGAGCACATACTTTTAATTCTATGGTCATTTACTAGATTACTGGATTTACTGGTTCCTTAGCGTTGTTTATGTCGCTGTTGGCCTCAATTTCGTTTTCATTGTCTTCTGTCTTGGGCCATGGATGACCAGTGTTTGAAAAGTTTCCCGACTGAAGCATTGTAGATATTGTTTCTGAGTTTGAGGGAATCAGACCATGCACAGGTGGTCTTCTCCGTCGTCGTGACGTATTCTGTCTCGTGGGTACCAGACTGCTGTCGCTGTGCTCCAACGGTCATCAGTTCTTCGAAGCAGGTGACCAGCCCAGCAATCCTTGTCTATATCCTTCACCATTGATATTTGCCGTACGTCAGTATTGTGAAAACCTTTGGAACGTTGGTTGTGGAGCGTGAGGACGATCTCTTGAAGGGGGCTTGCGTCACTGAGTTTAGACTCCATTACTTTTGAAAGAGCCCGTGTTTCTGCGGCATTACAAATTGCAGGTAGAATTGTAGAGTTGAATAGGGAGACGCGCAGACTCTGGTAGTGTGTATATTCTAGTGCCGTCTTTATGGATGAGAAAGCCGCCCAACCCGAGGGAGGAAGTCTGGTTAGTTCTTGGTTTGGGTCGATACTCATGTTCAATAAGCGTCCCAGGTAGATGTACTCCTCTACGTCCTCCAGATTCTTGCCTTCGACGATGACTGGGTCATTTGTTGCGAAACGGTTACGCGTGACTTGTGTCTTGGAGATCCTTTTTTCTCCCTAGTTTGGGAAGCATATATACCATCTGGTTGGCGTTTTAGCTGTTTATGTGCTGAACACTGTGTCATCTGCGAAGCGGAGGTGGTTAAGTCGTTTGCCATTAATGTTGACTTCATGGTCATACCAGCAATTATTTACGGATGCCAAACCTGAAACTTCTGCAAAACAGATGCTGAGAAGATTCGAGTCATCCAGAGAGCAATGGAACGGCGCGTAAAAAAAATGTCGTTAACGGATAATATCCAAAGCGAGGAAATTGACATCAAATATTGTTTTTGGATGTTGTGAAAGCAGCGATCACGTGATCACGTGGAAAACAAACCTATTTTTTGTCATATGCCTGTACACACTCATGCGGCTTACTATGCGATTGCGAGATAGGCTTACCAATGGCCTATGCCAACATTGGTACAGCATTGCAAATGTTTAGTTCTTCTTTTGCTTTACTGCTCTTGCTGAGAGTCATAGATTTCTTGTATTACCAGGAAACGTGTTCTGCCGCTTAGTGTAACTTCATGAATGTGTCAGATACACCCTCAATAAACCTACGTCTAGGTTGGGCCTTTCACGTGGACAGGAGACCTGCATATGGTATGCTCTTCCTGCAGGCCAGTCATTATGCATTTTTACTAAATAACCAAACCTTATCTTGAGGGCGTTAATGTGGGGAGACGTCTGCGGATCGTCCCATTTGTACTCGTATAATGCATACGTGTTACTGTGACACAGTTAAAAATGTTTTAACAAACTGTTTAAAAATAAAGTGTTCGCAATAAATAGCCTACTCTCCACACAAAGGGCTTAACAGCTGTTCACCATTAAAGTGTGACCCCCCCCCCACAACCTCCGCACCCCCACCCTACTTCCTTCTGCTATCACTATGTGTACCAAGGTGTAATTTCTATGAATCCGGGCAAACCTGCCTCCTCCCTTTCGCCAGCTTTCCGTTGAAATTACTTATCATTCACATCTCCTTGTCAAGAAAGCTGTTGTTAAACGACACATACTTGCTTAACAACTTAGTTATACTGGTTTACAAGACAGCAGAATCTGTATCAGGTCATCCCGTAACCGTAACACATGAAGACATCCTCACAACGCCTCGCCACCCTTCTCCATCAGATGCCGCTGCCTGTGTCTGTTCTGGTCAAAGATTGGTCCATTCCTTTATGTTGTCCTCCCATCTCTTTTTGAGACGGCCTCTTCGTCGTCTGCCATGCACCTTTCTGTGCAGGATTGTATTTGCAAGACCATTTGATCTCGATATGTGACCGTACCAAGCGAGTTTCCTTCTTTTGACAGTTGCCACGAGGTCCTTAAAAGGCCCTATTGATGTTCTAATTCTATCTCGTATTTCCTCATTTGTAACTCGATCTTTGTGTTTAAAAGTCTTCGGAAACATCTCATCTCCAGGCCTGTATCTTTTGTTAAAGGCCAGCTGTAACTGTCCATGTCTCACAAGCATATAGGAATATTGACTTGACCAGTGTACGCATAAATCTGATTTTCGTGCATAGTGCTAACCGTTTATCTTGCCAGATTTTCTTAAGCTGTGCAAGCGCCGCTATTGGCTGTGCTATACATTTTGATCCTTCATCACTGACAATCGACCCAAGATATTTAAACTGTCAACTACTTCGAGTTCCTGACCGTTAGCTGTTATCCTGCTGCTGACGCCCTTGACGTTGTTGGTCATTAATTTTGTCTTTCCAGCGTTTATCTCCATACGTAAGTCAAAAGCTGTTTCATCGAGCCTTCTGACCCATTCCTGGAGTTCTGCTTCTGAACCCGCTAACCCGTCGATATCATCTGCAAAACGAAGGTTGGTAATCGTTCGGTTATGGGGAAACTTCCATTGACCAAAAAACTCAAGACCCTCAAAATAATACAGTGGAATGCGGAAAGAGTCATTAACAAAAAACATTCCCTAACACATCATCTGCATGAAGGTAAGATTGACGTGCCATGTATCCAGGAAACGAACCTCAACAATAATCATAAATTCTCAATCAGAGGATACCAGACCTTCCGTCTCGATAGAGAAGGTCACAAAAGAGGGGTCTTGATACTGACCAGAAACTGCATACCGAGTAGCGCGGTACCTGTCAGTCACACCGGACAAGCCGAAATTGTAGGAGTTGACATAATGGCTCAAGAGACGAAGCTCCGCATTTTCAATCTGTACGGACCACCAAATAGAGACCTATCGCTCTCGAGTATGGAGGTCAGAGACTCCAACTGCATAGTAGTTGGAGATTTCAACAGCCACTCGGAGAGATGGGGATACTCTGACACAGACAGCAGAGGTGACAAAGTGGAAGATTGGGGGATAGATACAAATATCTCCCTAATCAATAGGCCGGAGGATAGCCCTAGTTTCTATTCTAGAACATGGCGTACCACCTCGACTCCAGATTTGGCCTTCTCCACACAGGACATACACCATAAAGTAGACCGCCAGGTGCTAAACCAACTGGCAGGTAGCGACCGCAGGCCGATCAGGCTAGACATTGATATGGAAGTAAGCCCACAGGAAACAAAACCGCTCCCACGTTGGAATTACAAACGAGCCTACTGGGACAGATTTGCAATCCTGACAGATGGGCTGTGTGAAACCATCAACACACGAAACAACAAAATGAAGCCCATGGTGGAAAACCTAAGCAAGGCAATAATGCAAGCAGCCACTGAAACCATCCCAAGAGGAGCTAGGAAAAACTATAAGCCCTACTGGAATGATGAGTTGCAGAAAGCGGAAGATGCAGTAACAAATGCTAGGAACATGGCAGAGCGAGAACAATCTATGGAGGCAAACATCGCCCTCAAAGCCGCTTCGGCGAAATACAAATACACTCTCAAGCAAACAGCAAGAGAGAGCTGGAATAACAAAACGGAAAGCCTAAACCTGGACAAGGAAGGGAACAAGCTATGGAAGCTAGTCAGAGCCATAAACGACGAAACCCCGTCAAACAAACAAATTACCATCAAGCATGGCTAAAACTTGCTCACTGGTAAGAAACCCGCAAACGCTTTTGTCGATCACTATGCCAGAGCAAACCACATCGAGGTCCCTGCAGATAGGCATACAGACATTAGTGAAGAGCAAAAGGGGCACGACAACATCAATACGGCACCTGAAGAGCATATGATGGCCAAATTAACAATGAGCGAAATGGAAGAGTCCATGAGAACATTAAAGAAAAGGAAATCTCCCGGAAAAGACGGGATAACAAACGAAATGCTGATGGGGCTGGGCCAAACAGCGAAGAGGAAACTGCTAGCGATCCTGAACCAAAGCTGGAAAAGGGGAATTGTACCCCAGGCATGGAAAGACGCAGTACTTGTACCAGTACCAAAAACAGGAAAGGACAAAACAGATCTAAATGGATACAGGCCCATCAGCCTACTGAGCTGTGTCGGCAAGCTGATGGAACGTATGATAAACACCAGATTGATGGGGCATCTGGAAGAAAAACGAATACTAATTCCACAGCAAGCCGGTTTTAGACAGCACAGATCCACTGAGGATAAGGTCATCATCATAGCCCAGGAAATAGAAGATGCCTACCAGGCACAGAAACACACAGTAGCTGTTTGGGTGGATCTGGAAAAGGCATTTGACAAAGTCTGGAAAGATGGACTTGGAGTCAAGCTAAGAAGAAGTGATGTTTGTGGGAAAATGTACAAGTGGATCAACCACTACCTCAAACAAAGAACGGCCAGAGTCCAAGTACAAGGGCAGATGAGCAAAAAGGTGGCACTCGAGCAGGGAGTACCCAAAGGGGGAGTACTGTCACCCACACTCTTCCTGGTGTATATAAACGACATCACATAGAATGTACCAAGAAGAGTCCATAGCTCAATGTTTGCAGACGATCTGGCTATGTGGACCTCTGAAAAGAATCTCACCATAGCAAGAAATCGGATGCAGCAGGCCCTAATATCGCTGGAAGAGTGGGCGAACTCATGACTGGTCAAAATAAACGAGGAGAAAACCACATGCACAATATTCACGCTTTCAATCAAACCCCAAAATACCAAATTAAGTTTAAATGGCAAATTCCTGCAGCCAAACGACAACCCAAACTATCTGGGAGTCACATGTGATCGGCGCATGACATGGAAAAGTCAGATTGAGACAAACCGAATGAGAGCCAGAGAAAGAATGGCAATCATTAAGAAACTTGCTGGCACAAGCTGGGGAGCAGATGAAAGCATACTAAAGAAACTGTACACTGGAAATGTGAGACCAGTTCTCGAGTATGGCATCGCGGCATGGACAACAGCAGCAATGGCGAACTTCGATAAAGTTAGCAAACTTCAAAACCAAGCCATGAGAGTTATAACAGGAGGCATGAAGTCAACGCCAGTTGTAGAACTTGAAAAGATTACAAAACTGCAATCCATGACCGATAGAAGAGACTGCAGAGCCCAGCTACAGTCAGAGAAACTCCGAACACTGACTGACCATCCAATGCACCAGAGACTAAACAATTTGGGAAATGGGAAAATAAAGCGGAGAAACTTTGCAGAAATACCCAGGGCATAGATGCACGAAGATCCCATAACAACACCAAAACCCATCACTACTGTACGAAAACCTACCTGGAGGCAGGATATATTTCCAGAGGTGGTAGACAATATACCAGGTATTGGAAACAAAAACTGCCAGACTGAAAAAGAAAGGAGAGATACTACCCTAAGCTTTATATCGAAAAGCTACCCAAGCATGGACTGGACCCATGCATACACCGACGGTTCTGCAACAAACACTTCACAGAACGGAGGGGCAGGAGCATTCCTTAACCTACCAAATGGCAGACAAATAACACTGTCATTCACTACTGGTAAGTACACAAGCAATTTCAGAGCAGAGGCAGAGGCACTGAGGGCGGCAGTGGACAATGGTGACACATAAAGAAAATGAAAGCCATATAGTCCTGCTTATAGATGCTCTCGCCGTAGTCACAGCGCTAAAAAGCCAGAAAAACACTGAGCCCAATGACTTAAGAGCAGCACTCTGCAAACTGTGCCAGCAGTCTGCACCAAAAAGGGTAGTGGTACAGTGGGTCCCATCACACTGCAACATCCAAGGCAACGAGGAGGCAGACTGACTGGCAAAAGAAAGTGCAAGACTACCACAAACAGATACTAGTATGACTTACGAAGAGTCAAAACGGCTTATCAAAACCAGATACATGACCAAATGGGAAACCGAACATACTGGTTACACCAAAAACGATGCCTATTACCAGTTGAACCGAAGAGAGCAGGTCGTTGTCTTCAGACTTCGCACTGGCCACAATAGACTGAGGTACCACCTATTCAACAAATTAAAGATAGGTGGTACCGACGAATGCCCGTGCGGTACCGGTAAAATGACCGCTGAACATCTGCTGCAGAACGGCCCGACATTCGAAGATCAGAGAGAGCAGATATGGCCATCACCAGTGGAACTGCAAGACAAGCTCCATGGCAATGTCGACAGCCTCAGGATGACCGCCGCTTTTTTCGAAAAAATAATGGTTACTGTCTGACTGCGTACGAAGAAGAAGAAGAAGAAGAAGTTCGGCCCCCTATCTTGACAGTAACAACGGGACCTCCAAGTGCTTTACTCATAATTCCGTCAAGAAATATATTGAAAAGAGTTGGAGAGAGTGTACACCCCTGTCTCACACCAACTGATGTACGAAACCAGTCCCTTCGCCTCCCATTCACAAGAATTGCGCTTGACGCCTTGTCATACAGGTGTTCAAGGACCGTTATAATATTATACATCCTCATGGTTGCCCAAAGCGCTTTATGACATACCCTATCAAACGCCTTCTTAAAATCAACGGAACACATGATACAGTGTTTGCTGTTGTTCTAGATATTTCTCTCTTAGAAGTCTTAAATTAAATATCTGTTCTGTAGTGATTCTTCCCTGTCTGAACCCTGCTTGCAATGATGTTCTCTGCTTGGAGGTTTCAATCGGTCGAGGATTAATCTAAGCATGACCTTGCTAGGGTGGCTGATGAGGCTTGTTGTTCTGTAATTTTGGCACAGCTTTAGGTTTCCAGACTTATGTAACGGTATAACCATTGATTTCATTCCTAACTCGGCCAGTTTCCTGTCGCCCATGTTTTGTTGCAGATCTGTGTCAGGCCTCCAACCACTACCTCTCCAACTACCTGTAAGAGCTCTGCTCGTACATTGTCCACACCGGCCGCCTTCCCTCTTCTCAATGTCTTTACCGCTGCAGTTACCTCTTTCTTCGTTATCAGTATACAACCAGTTTATTCCACTACCCCCGATACTAAAAAAAGTTGTGAGCATCTTTTTTTTTCTCTATTTTTTAATGTATTTACAGACCTTGCAATGATTTAAATAATTTGAAGGTATGCCATCGTTTTCTTGTAGCCGGTTGTACTTGAAAAACTTGGTATAGTTTAAATGTATCCTTTCCATTGATTTATTCATGAACTTTTCCATGTTCTAAAAACTGCATACATGTTTTTCAGTCTTTTTACATAACTATAATTCTGGAATCTCACTATCAGTTTCGCTGAACTTCTTTGTATTTTCTGGTATCTACTTTGCTACCGACGACGCACCTGAAAGCAATACTCCGATGATTTAAATGGTCTCACCAATGGTGACCATCCTTGCTATGTGCAATGTTTCTTTTTTAAAAATCATAACCAGTCTTTTTAACTGCCACCTGGACTTGCTCCCGAACCATACCTGTATGAACTATTTATTACACCCAGGCCCCCTTCTCTTGTCTATTTTCCGTATGCACTCTTAAATTTCCTCTTGCCTATTTTCCTCTCACGTCATATATATATATATATATATATATATATATATATATATATATATATATATATATATATATATATATATTCCTTATTGGATCTTCCAATGTAAAAGACTGTACATCTGTCTCCATTAAACTCTATCTGCCAGCTCACTCTTTTAGAATGTAATCTAAATAGTATCTCAATAGATCCACATCTGACTGAGAAGAGACCATGCAGCATAGTTTTGTGATCCGCCAATTTTGCAACCATGTACCCGATATCATTGTCCTATTCGTTTATATACATCAAGAACTGAAGGCTGCAGTAGAAGAAATGGTGACAAGTAAAAGAAACGAAAGCCATATAGTCCTGCTTACAGATGCCCTAGCCGTAGTCACAGCACTAAAAAGCCAGAAAAATACTGAACTTAATGTTTTAAGAGCAGTACTCTGTCACCAAAAAGAGTAGTGGTACAGTGGGTTCCATCCCACTGTAACATCCAAGGCAACGAGGAGGCAGACAGACTAGCAAATAAAGGTGCAAGACTACCACAACCAGATACTAGTGTGACATACGAAGAGTCAAAAAGGCTTATTAGAGCTAGATACATGACCAAATGGGAAACATAACATACTGGCTACACAAAAAACGATGCCTATTACCAGTTGAACAGAAGAGAGCAGGTCGTGGTCTCCAGACTTCGCACAGGCCACAATAGACTGAGGTACCACCTATTCAATAAATTGAAGAAAGGTGGCACTGACGAATGCACCTGTGGTACAGGGAAAATGACCGCTGAATATTTGCTGCAAAACTGCCCGACATACGAGGATCAGAGAAAGCAGATGTGGCCATCACCAGTGGCAACACTAGACAATCTCTTTGGCAGTGTCGATAGCCTCAGGATGACCGCTGCTTTTTACGAAAAAATACAGGTTGACGTTTGACAGCGTACGAAGAAGAAGAAGAAGAAGATATACATCAAGAACAAAATGTATCACACCACTCCATGTATTACCTCACACAGATCAGAGTGTATGCCAACTTTGCGTTCTGCTCTTTAACCAATATTCTATCTAATATTGAAATCCGCTACCTTTACCATGTAATTGCAACTTCCGAAATACTTTGATAAGGTATTCCTCTTCTTCTTAGTGCCTTCTCAATTTCCTGCTAGTAGCAGGATGTAGTCTATGGAGAACGTTATGCGTTGCAGTTTGCAGCTTGACAGGGATATGTGTACCTTTCCGTCTGACACATCTGTCTTCAACAGGAATTTTTCAGTACTGGGCTAGTTTTCTCCCTTTAACCCCTTCTCCTTAGCCAGTCTGCTCAGTTGCAGCCTGTTGAGAATTGTTCTTTTTTAATGTCATGATGCACACAGTATATTTCTTGTTTTTTCGCATAATACAAATTTGCCAGACTGACGCCGAGAATACTATAGAAATGTGTGTGGTGAGTAATTGTATTTTTCCCTATCACATTTTGAATAGATCTGGTATCCTTGCTCTCTCAGAGTATTACCATCATCATCGTGTATCACATGCAGTGACGATTTAATCTCGCCAGTGAGTATTCTTATTTTTTAACCCCTTCCCGTATCTGTGCAACTCTTCCAATACTTCTTCTTCTTCTTCTTCTTCTTCTTCTTCTTCTTCTTCTTCGTACGCAGTCAGACAGTAACCATTATTTTTTCGAAAAAAGCGACGGTCATCCTGAGGCTGTCGCCGCTGCCATAGAGATTGTCTTGCAGTTCCACTGGTGATTGCCACATCTGCTCTCTCTGATCCTCGTATGTCGGGCAGTTCTGCAGCAGATGTTCAGCGGTCATTTTACCGGTACCGCACGGGCATTCGTCGGTACCACCTATCTTCAATTTGTTGAATAGGTGGTACCTCAGTCTGTTGTGGCCAGTGCGAAGTCTGAAGACAACGACCTGCTCTCTTCGGTTCAACTGGTAATAGGCATCGTTTTTGGTGTAACCAGTATGTTCGGTTTCCCATTTGGTCATGTATCTGGCTTTGATAAGCCGTTTTGACTCTTCGTACGTCATACTAGTATCTGTTTGTGGTAGTCTTGCACCTTCTTTTGCCAGTCTGTCTGCCTCCTCGTTGCCTTTGATGTTGCAGTGTGATGGGACCCACTGTACCACTACCCTTTTTGGTGCGGACTGCTGGCACAGTTTGCAGAGTGCTGCTCTTAAGTCATTAAGCTCAGAGATCTTCGTGCATCTTTGCTTTGGCTATTTCTGCAAAGTTTCTCCGCTTTAGTTTCCCATTTCCCAAATTGTTTAGTCTCTGGTGCATTGGATGGTCAGTCAGTCTGTCTTCGGAGTTTCTCTGACTGCAGCTGGGCTCTGCAGTCTCTTCTATCGGTCATGGATTGCAGTTTTGTAATCCTTTCAAGTTCTACAATTGGCGTTGACTTCATGCCTCCTGTTATAATTCTCATGGCTTGGTTTTGAAGTTTGCTAACTTAATCGAAGTTCGCTTTTGCTGCTGTTGTCCATGCCGTAATGCCATACTCGAGAACTGGTCTCACTCTTCCAGTGCACAGTTTCTTTAGTATGCCTTCGTCTGCTCCCCAGCTTGTGCCAGCCAGTTTCCTCATGATTGCCATTCTTTCTCTGGCTCTCATTCGGTTTCTCTCGATCTGACTTTTCCGTGTCATGCGCCGATCAAATGTGACTCCCCGATAGGTTGGGTTGTCGTTTGGCTACAGGAATTTGCCATTTAAACTTAATTTGGTATTTTTGGGTTTTATTGAAAGCGAGAATATTGTGCATGTGGTTTTCTCCTCGTTTATTTTGACCAGTCATGAGTTCGCCAACTCTTCCAGCGATGTTAGGGCCTGCTGCATCCGATTTCTGGCTATGATGAGATTCTTTTCAGAGGTCCACATAGCCAGATCGTCTGCAAACATTGAGCTATGGACTCTCCTTGGTATATTCTCTGTAATGTCGTTTATATACACCAGGAAGAGTGTGGGTGACAGTACTCCCCCTTTGGGTACTCCCTGCTCGAGTGTCACCTTTTTGCTCATCTGCCTTTGTACTTGGACTCTGGCCGTTCTTTGTATGAGGTAGTGGTTGATCCCCTTGTACATTTTACCACAAACATCACTTCTTCTTAGCTTGACTCCAAGTCCATCTTTCCAGACTTTGTCAAATGCCTTTTCCAGATCCACCCAAACAGCTACTGTGTGTTTCTGTGCCTGGTAGGCATCTTCTATTTCCTGGGCTATGAGGATGATATGGTCCTCAGTGGATCTGTGCTGTCTAAAGCCGGCTTGCTGTGGAATTAGTATTCGTTTTTCTTCCAGATGCAACATCAGTCTGGTGTTTATCATACGTTCCATCAGCTTGCTGACACAGCTCAGTAGGCTGATGGGCCTATATCCATTTGGATCTGTTTTGTCCTTTCCTGTTTTTGGTACTGGTACCAGTATTGCATCTTTCCATGCCTGGGGTACAATTCCCCTTTTCCAGCTTTCGTTCAGGACCTATAGCAGTTTTCTCTTCGCTGTTTGGCATCAGCATTTCGTTTGTTATCCCGTCTTTTCCGGGAGATTTCCTTTTCTTTCATGTTCTCATAGCCTCTTCCATTTCGCTCATTGTTAGTTTGGCCATCATGTTCTCTTGAGGTGCCGTATTGACGTTGTCGTGCCCCTTTAGCTCTTCACTAATGTCTGTATGCCTATCTGCAGGGACCTCGATGTGGTTTGCTCTGGCATAGTGATCGACAAAAGCGTTTGCGGCTTTCTTACCAGTGAGCACGTTTTCGCCTTGTTTGATGGTAATTTGTTTGTTTGTTTGACGGGGTTTCGTCGTTCATGGCTATGACTAGCTTCCATAGCTTGTTCCCTTCTTTGTCCAGGTTTAGGCTTTCCCTTTTGTTTTTCCAGCTTTCTCTTGCTGAGAGTTGCTTGAGAGTGTATTTGTATTTCGCAGTGGCGGCTTTGAGGGCGATGTTTGCCTCCATAGATTGTTGTCGCTCTGCCATGTTCCTAGCATTTGTAACTGCATCTTCCGCTTTCTGCAACTCATCATTCCAGTAGGGCTTAAAGTTTTTCCTAGCTCCTCTTGGGATGGTTTCAGTGGCGGCTTGCATTATTGCCTTGCTTAGGCTTTCCACCATGGGCTTCATTTTGTTGTTTCGTGTGTTAATGGTTTCACACAGCCCATCTGTCAGGATTGCAAATCTGTCCCAGTCGGCTCGTTTGTAATTCCAACGTGGGAGCGGTTTTGTTTCCTGTGGGCTTACTTCCATATCAATGTCTAGCCTGATCGGCCTGTGGTCGCTACCTGCCATTTGGTTTAGCAAATGTTATGGTGTATGTCCTGTGTGGAGAAGGCCAAATCTGGAGTCGAGGTGGTACGCCATGTTCTAGAATAGAAACTAGGGGTATCCTCTAGCCTATTGATTAGGGAGAGATTTGTATCTATCTCCCAATCTTCCACTTTGTCACCTCTGCTGTCTGTGTCAGAGTATCCCCATCTCTCCGAGTGGCTGTTGAAATCTCCAACTACTATGCAGTAGTCTCTGACCTCCATATTCGAGAGCGATGGGTTTCTATTTGGTGGTCCGTACAGATTAAAAATGCGGAGCTTTGTCTCTTGAGACATTATGTCAACTCCTACAATTTCTGCTTTTCCGGTATGACTGACAGGTACCGCGCTACTCGGTATGCAGTTTCTGGTCAGTATCAGGACCCCTCCTTTGTGGCCTTCTTTATCGAGACGGAAGGTCTGGTATCCTCTGATTGAGAATTTATGATTATTGTTGAGGTGCGTTTCCTGGATACATGCCACGTCAATCTTACCTTCATGCAGGTGATGTGTTAGGGAAACATTTTTGTTAATGACTCCCTCTGCATTGCACTGTAGTATTTTGAGGGTCTTTAGTTTTTGGTCAATAAAAGTTGCCCCATAGCCATGTGCCTTGACTCCACGACACATGGGTGGGTGACCACCAGTAGTCAATGGTGGGCCCCTTCGAGGCGTGAGGCCCGGCACTATCGCTGCCTAGCGGGACTCCGCAGGATTGGCGCCATGCGTTTTTCTGATCGGTTGTACTGTCATCATACTGCGATTTACGTTGCACTATTTTGTTAGACTTGCGGCCCGTGCATCCGATTTCAACAGGCGTTTCAGTAGGGATGCCCTCCTTAGCCTTTGGCTGTCCCCAGCCTTTCTGCAAGGCAGCAGTTGTTTATGATCAGAGTTGTCTCTCTTATGGAAGTTGTCTTACAAGACTAACGAGTCTTCACTACTCGTGTTTATAGGGTGCGTTGATGATATGTGAGATGATATGATATATGATATGGACTGGTTTACCCGGAAGAGAGGCAGTCCAGTGTGTCTGTATCCCAGAATCGTCACGTCCTGCCAGAAACGTAGCATTTGCATGTGAGTGGGGTATCTCTTTCTCCCTTTATTTTCTTGGCATCTATGCAGGGATGGTACGCCTAGCATTCCCCGCCACCTGGGATGTTGTCACAGTGGTGCAGGTGTGCAATGTCCGCTGGTCTGCATCTCTTCTGCGTCCCTTGGTATTGCTGATAGCGTACAGAGGTAGATATCGAAGTAGAAGTGCATTTAACCAGGGGATAAGCCTGGTAATGTCACGGAGATGTTGTTCGCCTGATTTGCGGACATATCTCGTGGTCAAGGAGTGAGTCTCGACAGTTCACAGTGAGGTGGCTGCTCTACTGTTTTCGATACCCCGACCAGGAACTAAGTCTTATGTTGGTGGTTTTGCACCCCATCGCCGTATAGGGTGAATATGGAGCAGCTATCCGCCCACTTTGATCAGCGGATGGAAGAGATCTCTTTCTGTGGCTCGACTTGGTAGGGTTGAGGCGCGATCCCCAGGTCTCGAACATATCGAAGCCTCCCATTGCAGTGGTGCTGAGAATTTCGGCGGGATTCCGGCTAACAAGCGTCCGGCTGTAATCCCTCACATGGTATCCTCGCGCCATTGGCTTATCAGCCTGGTACGTGAACCAAATGTCTGCGGTTCCTCTCGAATTGAGCAGGATTTCCGTAGCAAAGCCCTGTCATTCGTAGGGTAAAACTGACCTGTCTTCCGATGGTCTATTTCCAGCACCCGTTCATTTTTTGAACGAATTAATCGAGGGCTTTTGTTTTTCCGTGACCAGGTATCTGGAGCCTGCGGTTTCCGTGGTGTTAAGGCACGGTTTCCGTAGCGATCCTTCATAAGAAGGTTAGAGAGCTGACCTGTCTTCCGTGGGTCTAATACCAGCACACGTTCACTATTAGACCCAACGAAAGTGCTCTCGATTTGTCAGTCGTCCTACATTGTTTGCGTCTTGAGTTAAATTAAGCCGCAGACTCCACTCCTGATAGTGCTCTTCCGTCAATTCCTTTTTGAAACACTGGATGCAGACCAACCGAGCCACAGAGGGTATAACGCCAGATTTATGAGGGTCTAAATCCAGCACCAGCTCTATATTAGACCCAAGGAAAGTGGTCTCGGCATGTCAGTCATTTCAGTGTTGGCCGTGTTGAGTCAAATTAAGCCGCAGGCTCCACTCCTGGTGGTGCCCTTCCGTCAATATCTTTAAGTTTCAGCTTTGCAACCATACTTCCCCCGGAACCCAAACACTTTGGTTTCCCGGAAGCTTCCCGCAGAGTCATCGAAGCAACTCCTGCGGATCGCTAGTCGGCATCGTTTATGGTCAGAACTACGACGGTATCTGATTGTCTTCGCGCCTCTGACTTTCGTTCTTGATTAATGAAAACATTCTTGACAAATGCTTTCGCAGTAGCTCGTCTTGCGGCGATCCAAGAATTTCACCTCTAACGCCGCAATACGAATGCCCCCGTTTGTCCCTGTTAATCATTATCTCCAGTTCCGAAAACCAACAAAATAGAACCGAGGTCCTATTCCATTATTCCATGCACCATTATTCAGGCAGCCGAGCCTTCTTTGAACACTCTAATTTTTCAAAGTAAACGCTTTGCTTAGCGAAGAGCACCCGTGGGAGAGAGCCGGCAGACGGTAGGGCAGGAGACAACGGGCAGTGAACCGGCGTGCTTGAGATCTAACTACGAGCTTTTTAACTGCAACAACTTTAATATAAGCTATTGGAGCTGGCATTACCGCGGCTGCTGGCACCAGACTTGCCCTCCAATAGATCCTCGTTAAAGGGTTTAAAGTGTACTCATTCCAATTACGGGGCCTCGAAAGAGTCCCGTATTGTTATTTTTCGTCACTACCTCCCCGTGCCGGGAGTGGGTACGTTGCGCGCCTGCTGCCTTCTTTGAATGTGGTAGCCGTTTCTCATGCTATCTCTCCGGAATCGAACCCTGATTCCCCGTTACCCGTTACAAACATGGTAGGCATGTCAGGTACCATCGACATTTGATAGAGCAGACATTTGAAAGATGCGTCGCCGGCACATGAGGCCATGCAATCAGCACAGAGTTATCCAGAGTCACCAGTGGGAAACGACGATTGGTTTTGAACTAATAAAAGCGCTCTTTCCGCGAGGGTCAGAGCTTGGTAAGCATGTATTGGCTCTAGAATTGCCACAGTTATCCAAGTAGGATCGTATCATCTAAGGAACCTCGACTGATTTAATTCGCCGTGAGACAGTGTGAATTTAGACATGCGTGGCTTAATCTTTGAGACAAGCATATGACTACTGGCAGGATCAACCAGATATCTGTCAGAGACGTACGTAGCGCACACACCGGTCGGCGGAGGACGGGTGTGTAAAAAGCCTCACTGGGACGGCCGCAGGGACCGACTGACGGAACGGACGGACGGTTGTTCCACCCGCCCCTCACTCCTGTCAACCTAGGACCGCCTGACAGGGGCCCCTACACGCACCAGACGATCGACCGACCGGGCTAGCTCGAGGAGGGATGGCAGCGCTCTGTGCAGAACGGATCCCAACGACCTCGGCGATGAGTTTCACTGAGATTAGAGACAATATTGCCTGCCGGCCTGCCCTTCTCCCGAGGGTTGGTCCCCGGGAGAACACAGGGCTTTGAGGTGCGATTCCTGCTTTCCATTTGCCGGTCACAAGCTCCTTGCGAGAGTTTGACTACCAGCGAGACGAACTGTCGAGCTCTGCTATAAGCCTTAGATAAATCACCACGGACTGACAACGTTTCCTGATATGGACCAGAGAAGCGCACCTCGGTGGAGGAGACGCCAAAACAAACCGCACCCCAATAGCTCTACGGGGAAAGGCAGGCGAGCGTTTTCCGCAAGCCCGCGCTATCGCTTCGCCTGGCGGGACTGAGATCGCTTTACGAACACTGGTTGAAATTGAATCAACTACCCCAGATCTCTCTTCCAATACAATACATGTTGCTTTTTTCCCTTCCTAATCTCTCTTCTGCAGTTCTCTTGTGCAGTATTGCATATGGCACGTCATTGTTCCGTCCTGGATTATTTCCGCGTTTTTCTTTCTTGTATGAATCACAAGATCGTTTCTGTAACTCATATTTTTGTGCCGTTTTCTAGGTATTTTGCAAAGATTTTTCTTAGTTACTGTTATTTTTTCTCTCCATTTCACTTGTTTCTATGGTTTTTTTCTGCGTTCTTCTTTCCTATTGCTGTTTCTACTGCCTTTCCCGACATTTAAATTCTGCATCTTGATGTATACCGTGTATCCTGTTTTTCCTTATGGAAGCATTCAACGAGTTTTAGACGTTTACTTTTTTCTAACATTTGAAGCAAAAATTCCATTTTGTTTGTGATTTCCCTAGTTCCTTCCATTTCATAATAAGTAGATTATGATTAGTATCAGCCCTCTACACCCGCGTAAGAAAAAATATTTTAAAACTTGGTTTCTATATCTTGTTTTAAGCATGATGTGAGCATTGTAAAAAGCCAATATCATATTAATTTACAACAACCAAAAATATGGTCAATTCAGTTTGCCAGCTCAAGGTCAAAGGTTGGACAAAGCCACTCTTCAACATAGTGTTATGTGCCCCATAATGCATAAACCACGATGATATTACGATCATTTTTCAATGTTAAAATAAAATAACAAACGGCTTACAAATTCATACACATTCACTCACACTCAGACACACTCACTCACACACACTCACACATATACTCACATTCACATAAAATATATATTCTCTTTCATTTTTTTTTAAATTTCAGATCCTTGGTGGGGAAATGAAATCAACGACACGAAGATGGAGAATTTGATGTTTCTTCTATCGGGTCTAATGGCAGCAGACTTTATAATTTTTTGTGTGATCGCATGTCAGAGCTCATATAGAAAGATGAATACGTATGGCCACAAAGACACAGAAGGTGTCGACTGTGTTACGATATAGCTAAGTTAATAGTGTACTGTTCGGAAAGAAAACAAATTACCGGCAGATTTATAATTATTTTATGGAACTATCGCCTTAAGCTCAAAGCTTCCAATGTAACGTTTTCCAATAGTGCTAAATTCTTAGGTGCAACTGTCTTTTACTTACATTAGCTAAAGTGTATGTTTTAATTTTAAAGATTGTTTTGCTTATTACCTTCTTTAGAAGGTAAATGTCTCAATTGTATACTAAGGTATTGTATTTTGTAATTCATTCACGACCCGCAATGTCTCGTTTATGTCTTCATCTTCGCTGTTGCGGTTGTTTAAACGACTTGTTCGTACTTCTTATCCCTAAATCTTTTCAACATTATAGAAGAACACTGATAGAAGTGTCACTTCTAGCCCAGCTGTTTCAATCCGGTAAGTAACCTTTCGTTGGTATTTTAATAATACTTCTGCGAGAACTGAAACGCACAAAATACTGACCAGGAAATCGCGTTAGGTATTATGTCAGTAATACACTGACCAAGACCAAATCTCCTTTCCATGTTGCTTTACCTGGAAACAGGGCAACCTGGCGGACGAGATGTGAATCGATGTGATCCCCGTAGAAGTGATCGTCAGGCAGAGGAAGCCACACATAGCACAACCGCCTGGAGGAGGTCCACTTTCATCAGCATACTCGGGTTGTTACAAAAAGCTACTACAACGTACGTCTTAACGTCCTTTTCAGGGCGCAAAGAAGTCATTGTGTGCATTAAAACATCAACAACAGTAATCCTGACAACATTGTAGCTGTTTGGTTTGTCATCCCACACTTCATAACGTCTGAACATCATTTACCGTCTTTAGCATCACTCCCATCACTGTCTGTGTACAAAACTCGTTCTGTTGCTAAAACTCCAGCCTCCGCCAGTCATAATCAGGCATTCCTGGATATCTTGGTGCCATCGTCTTCTTGGTCTACCCCTTCCTCGTTTGCCTGGCATCATACCTTCCATCAGCGTTCTCTCAAGACCGTTGTGTTTCTTGATGTGACCAAAGTATTTGCATTTTCTAGCTAAAATGGAATTGATAAACCAGTTCTCCTCTATGCTCAACTCTTGCCGAATGTCTACATTTGTCTTTTTCACTGTCCAGGTCATTTTGAGGATCTTTCTGTAACATCTTTGTCTATAACTTTTGGTAATCGTAAATGGGTCTAAACTTAACATGTAGTTACGAATGGGTAAAACTGATTGGTTCCGCATATAAATTGGAGTGAAACAAGGATATATTACGTCACGTCTGCTATTTATGGGTTACAACAAATTATGCCCCAGTCGAATATTTTGGCCTTTTGGAAAGAGGTCCTCAAGGCAGATCTTTGCACTCTTCTCTAGTCCTGAAGAACCACACAACGTGTTGAAGATTCGATAATGAGAACAGAAAGAATCATTGCTTCCAAGACGAAGGCTATGAATTTCACCAACAACCTGCTATTATCAAATTGCATGGAGAAGTATTACAAACAGTTGACAGTTTCACCTATCTGGTCCAA
This sequence comes from Ariolimax columbianus, assembly GCA_036924085.1. Lineage (NCBI taxonomy): Eukaryota > Metazoa > Mollusca > Gastropoda > Stylommatophora > Arionidae > Ariolimax > Ariolimax columbianus. The sequence goes on along the minus strand of JAVGWX010000256.1, from coordinate 22,009 downwards.
AAAGAGATACATCTAAGAAAATGTTTACTCGCATTGCTCTAGCTCAACTAACGAACATCTGAAAAGAAATTCACTGATCGTGCTCAGGTTCTTTAACTCCGTATTACCAATACTGACATATGCATTTGAAAGCTGAAAAACATTGAACAAGAGAATTCGAGAATAAATGTTTTGAACAATAGCTGGGAGGAACTCGCAACCAACACAACAATGAGAGAAGTCACCAATCATTAATATTCATCAGGAAAAAATGGTGGTCATACATGTCGCATCAGACATGTTCTTAGAATGGAAAGCAGCAGGCATTTATGTTGGTCGCCATCTGGCAGCAGGAAAAGTGGAAGACTGAAAGAAACACTCCGCAAAACAATCGCCAGAGAGGGGTCCACTATGTGCTTGCACAAAATACATTAACTAAAAATAGCGTCACACAGATCAAACTGGAGAGCACTGGTTTCTGCCTTGTGCCGTGTAAGGCACGTAAAGAACATTGAAAATGTTGACTAGTAATATTACTGCTAGTTAAGAGCTCTTGCAACCGTTAATGTTTCCCTTACGCCTCCGCAGAGCAGACACTGTGACGTCTCTCTAATTTATGTTATTCTATTAAGATATATTGCTTAGCTTTTCACTTGTTATCCATCGATTTTTTTTCTGTGTTTTTCTTCGTTTGGCTATTTCTTTCTAATTTCTTCAAATTCTGGTTGTTTAATTCTGTCACGCAATATGGTTCCCATAACATTGTTAACAATCAGCATGCACTCTTTATTTCGGACACAGTTACAGACACGGAGAATGATTAAGTAACATCTTTGTGACTAACATGGCAAGCTAGACCATTTTTCAATATATTGTCCCCATTATATAAGGTATAACTAAACACTTTTTACTTTAAAACTAAGTGCACTGTTGCAAGTGTGTTCGAGAATGGAAAAAAGAATGGAATTTGGCCAACGATAGAAGTGAGAATGTATCAGAAAAGACAGAATATAGCCACTCATATTTTTGATATTTAAAAATAATTTTGGAGATGCTTATATAATATTGAAAATTACATTTTTGTTTTTCATTAAAGTTGAAATTGAACTTACTGGTTGTTTACACTAATTTTAATTTTAATGTTTAGTAACATTAATACGAGTAATTACAACTTTTAAAAAAATTGGACGGCAATACAGTGGAAGTTTTATTTAAAATCCACTAACTCCGTAAACACATATTGACATCAAGAATGACTATTTTTGAGCCACCTGGCCAGAAAATGTATTTGGTGTAATTGACAAAGCAAAGGCAAACGCCGTCCAACCGTAGACGATGATGGCATAATTAAATTTGCTAGCGCTATTTTAAGTAAGGATTAACTCCGCTACTTGTTATCCTCACTCTCTTGTCTCGTGCCGCCCGACAACAGTGGCAAGTCAAGGACAAGACGACTAGGGGGCGACTACGACATGCAGGGGACTTCGCATTAAGCACGAGAAAAAAGAAGGCGGAGTCCGGAGTCGAACCCACACCAATTGATCAATATGCCGACGGTTGCCGATGGTTAAGCAACCACCTCACATCTATCTGTATAGTAATATAAACAATGGGATATAGTAGATAAACTAATTATGTGGCTAAGTTAAAAGAATTTCCACTGACTTTCAAGTAATTTTACTGACAAGAAAAACCAATGTTTCTAAAATCAAAATTGAGTAGAAGGCGATTGGAAAAAAAATTGCAGATCATAAGTTTAAACTAATTTTTAGCACTTTGAAATGTATTGCAATTTTAACGTGTTAATTATGTGGATAAGTTAAAAGCATTTCCACTGACTTTCAAGTAATTTTCCTGACAAGAAAAACCAATGTTTCTAAAATCAAAATTGAGTAGAAGGCGATTTGAAAAAAAATTGCAGATCATAAGTTTAAACTAATTTTTAGCACTTTGAAATGTATTGCAATTTTAACGTGTTAATTATGTGGATAAGTTAAAAGCATTTCCACTGACTTTCAAGTAATTTTACTGACAAGAAAAACCAAGGTTTCTAAAATAAAAACTGAATAGAAGTCGATTTAAAAAGAAATTGCAGATCATAAGTTTAGACAATTTTCAGTACTTTGAAATGTATTGCAATTTTAACGCACTAATTATGTGGATAAGTTAAAAGCATTTCCACCGACTTTAAAGTAATTTTACTGACAAGAAAAACCAATGTTTCTAAAATAAAAACTGAGTAGAAGGCGATTTGAATAAAAATGGGGCAACTTCTATTGGCCAAAACCTCAAGACCCTCAAAATACTACAGTGGAATGCGGAGGGAGTCATTAACAAAAAACTTTCCCTAACACACCACCTGCATGAAGGTAAGATTGACGTGCCATGTATCCAGGAAACGCACCTCAACAATAACCATAAATTCTCAATCAGAGGATACCAGACCTTCCGTCTAGATAGAGAAGGCCACAAAGGAGGGGTCCTGATACTGACCAGAAACTGCATACCGAGTAGCGCGGTATCTGTCAATCACACCGGACAAGCAGAAATTGTAGGAGTTGACATAATGGCTCAAGAGACGAAGCTCCGCATTTTCAATCTGTACGGACCACCAAAAAGAGACCTATCGCTCTCGAGTATGGAGGTCAGAGACTCCAACTGCATAGTAGTTGGAGATTTAACAGCCACTCGGAGAGATGGAGATACTCTGACACAGACAGCAGAGGTGACGAAGTGGAAGATTGGGAGATAGATGCAAATCGCTCCCTAATCAATAGGCCGGAGGATAGCCCTAGCTTCTATTCAAGAACATGGCATACCACCTCGACTCCAGAATTCGCCTTCTCCACACAGGACATACACCATAAAATAGACCGCCAGGTGCTAAACCAACTGGCAGGTAGCGACCACAGGCCGATCAGGCTAACCATTGACATGGAAGTAGGCCCACAGGAAACATGGTAGAGAGCCTAAGCAAGGCAATAATGCAAGCCGCCACTGAAACCATCCCAAGAGGAGCTAGGAAAAACTATAAGCCCTACTGGAATGATGACTTGCAGAAAGTTGCAGTAACAAATGCTAGGAACAAGGCAGAGCGAGAAAAATCCATGGAGGCAAACATCGCCCTCAAAGCCGTCGCGGCGAAGTACAAACACACTCTCAAGCAAACAGCAAGAGAAAGCTGGAAAAATAAAACGGAAAATATAAACCTGGACAAAGACGGGAACAAGCTATGGAAGCTAGTCAGAGCCATGAACGACGAAACCCCGTCAAATAAAAAAATTACTATCAAGCAGGGCGAAAACTTGATCACAGGTAAGAAAGCCGCAAACGCCTTTGTCGATCAATATGCCAGAGCAAACCACATCGAGGTCCCTGCAGATACAGACATTATCAAAGAGCTAAAGGGACACGAAAACATGAATACGGCTCCTGAAGAGCACATGATGGCCAAACTAACAATGCGCGAAATGGAAGAGGCTATGAGAACACTAAAGAAAAGGAAATCTCCCGGAAAAGACGGGATAACAAACGAAATGCTGATGAGGCTGGGCCAAACAGCGAAGAAGAAACTGCTATCGGTCCTGAAAAGATGTTGGAAAAGGGGAATTGTACCACAGGCATGGAAAGATGCAATACTGGTACCAGTACCAAAAACAGGAAAGGACAAAACAGATCCAAATGGATACAGGCCCATAAGCCTACTGAGCTGTGTCGGCAAGCTGATGGAACGGATGATAAACACCAGACTGATGTGGCATCTGGAAGAAAAACTAATACTAATTCCACAGCAAGCCGGCCTTAGACAGCACAGATCCACTGAGGACCAGGTCATCCTCATAGCCCAGGAGATAGAAGATGCCTACCAGGCACAGAAACACACAGTAGCTGTTTTGGTGGATATGGAAAAGGCATTTGACAAAGTCTGGAAAAATGGACTTAGAGTCAAGCTAAAAAGAAGTGATGTCTGTGGGAAGATGTACAAGTGGATCAACCACTACCTCAAACAAAGAACGGCCAGAGTCCAAGTACAAGGGCAGATGAGCAAAAAGGTGACACTCGAGCACGGAGTACCCCAAGGGGGAGTACTGTCACCCACACTCTTTCTGGTATATATAAACGATATTACAGAGAATATACCAAGAAGAGTCCATAGCTCAATGTTTGCAGACGATCTGGCTATGTGGACCTCTGAAAAGAATCTCACCATAGCAAGAAATCGGATGCAGACGGCCCTAACATCGCAGGAAGAGTGGGCGAACTCATGGGTGGTCAAAATAAACGAGGAGAAAACCACATGCACAATATTCTCGCTTTCATTAAAACCCCAAAGTACCAAATTAAGTCTAAATGGCAAAATCCTGCAGTCAAACGACAACCCAACCTATCTGGGAGTCACATTCGATCGGCGCATGACATGGAAAAGTCAGATTGAGAGAAACCGAATGAAAGCCAGAGAAAGAATGGCAATCATGAGGAAACTTGCTGGCACAAGCTGGGGAGCAGACGAAGGCATACTAAAGAAACTGTATACTGGAAGAGTGAGACCAGTTCTCGAGTATGGCATTGCGGCATGGACAACAGCAGCGAAGGCGAACTTCGATAAAGTTAACAAACTTCAAAACCAAGCCATGAGAATTACAACAGGTGGCATGAAGTCAACGCCAATTGTAGAACTTGAAAAGATTACAAAACTGCAATCCATGACCGATAGAAGAGACTGCAGAGCCCAGCTGCAGTCAGAGAAACTCCGAAGACTGACTGACCATCCAATGCACCAGAGACTAAACAATTTGGGAAATGGGAAACTAAAGCGGAGAAACTTTGCAGAAATAGCCAAAGCAAAGCTGCACGAAGATCCCATAAACGCACTAACAACACCAAAACCCATCACTACTGTACGAAAACCTACCTGGAGGCAGGATACATTTCCAGAGGTGGTAGAAAATATACCAGGTATTGCAAACATAAACTGCCAGACTGAAAAAGAAAGGAGAGATACTACCCTAAGCTTCATAACGAAAAGCTACCCAAGCATGGACTGGACCCATGCATACACCGACGGTTCTGTAACAAACACTACACAGAACGGAGGGGCAGGAGCATTCCTGAACCTACCAAATGGCAGAAAAATAACATTGTCATTCGTTACTGGTAAGTACACAAGCAATTTCAGAGCGGAGGCAGAGGCACTGAGGGCGGCAGTGGAAGAAATGGTAACACACAGTGAAAATGAGAGCCATATAGTCCTGCTAACAGATGCTCTCGCCGTAGTCACAGCGCTAAAAAGCCAGAAAAACACTGAGCTTAATGACTTAAGAGCAGCACTCTGCAAACTGTGCCAGCAGTCCGCACCAAAAAGGGTAGGGGTACAGTGGGTTCCGTTAAACTGCAACATCAAAGGCAACGAGGAGGCAGACAGACTGGCAAAAGAAGGTGCAAGGCTACCACAAAGAGATACCAGTATGACGTACGAAGAGTCAAACCGGCTTATCAAAGCCAGGTACATGACCAAATGGGAAACCGAACATACTGGTTACACCAAAAACGATGCCTATTACAAGTTGAACCGAAGAGAGCAGGTCGTTGTCTTCAGACTTCGCACTGGCCACAACAGACTGAGGTACCACCTATTCAACAAATTGAAGATAGGGTGTACCGACGAATGCCCGTGCGGTACTGGTAAAATGACCACTGAACATCTGCTACAGAACTGCCCGACATACGAGGATCAGAGAGAGCAGATGTGGCCATTGCCAGTGGAACTGCAAGACAAGCTCTATGGTAGTGGCGAGAGTCTCAGGATGACCGCCGCTTTTTTCGAAAAAATAATGGTTACTGTCTGACTGTGTACGCAGAAGAAGAAGAAGAAGAAGAAGAAAAACAATTGCAGATCATAACAATTTTCAGCACTGTGAAATATATTGCAATTTTAACGCACTAATTATGTAGATAAGTTAAAAGCATTTCCAGTGACTTTCAAGTAAATTTACTGACAAGAAAAACCAATGTTTCTAAAATCAAAATTTAGTAAAAGGCGATTTGAAAAACAATTGCAGATCATAAGTTTAGACAATTTTCAGCACTTTGAAATATATTGCAATTCTAACGCACTAATTATGTGGCTAAGTTAAAAGCATTTCCACAGACTTTCAAATACTTTTACTGAAAAAAAAAAAAAACCTGATTAAAAAGTGATTTTAAAACAAATTGCAGATCATAAGTTTAGGCAATTTTCAGCACTTTGAAATGTATTGCAATTTAAATGCACTAAATATGTGGATAGATTAAAATCATTTCCACTGACTTTCAAGTAATTTTACTGAAAAGAAAAAACAATTTAAAAAAAATCAAAACTGAGTAGAAATTGATTTTTTAAAAATTGCATTTATAAGTTTAGACAATTTTCAGCACTTTGAAATGTATTGCAATGTTAACGCACTAATTATTTGGATAAGGTAAAATCATTTCCACTGACTTTCAAGTAATTTTACTTACAAGAAAAACCAATGTTTCTAAAAATCAAAATTTAGTAAAAAGCGATTTGAAAAACAATTGCAGATCATAAGTTTATACAATTTTCAGCACTTTGAAATATATTGCAATTTTAACGCACTAATTATGGGACTAAGTTAAAAGTATTTCCACTGACTTTCAAGTACTTTTACTGAAAAGAAAAAACAATTTTAAAAAAAAAGCAAAATTGAGTAAAAAGTTATTTTAAACAAAAATTGCAGATTATAAGTTTAGACAATTTTCAGCAGTTTGAAATGTATTGCAATTTCAATGCATTAAATATGTGGATAGGTTAAAATCATTTCCAATGACTTTCAAGTAATTTTACTGACAAGAAAAACCAATGTTTCTAAAATAAAAACTGAGTAGGAGGCGATTCGAAAAAAAATTCGCAGATCATGAGTTTAGACAATTTTCAGCACTTTGAAATTTATTGCAATTTTAACGCACTAATTATGTAGATAAGTTAAAAGCATTTCCAGTGACTTTCAAGTAAATTTACTGACAATAAAAACCAATGTTTCTAAAATCAAAATTTAGTAAAAGGCGATTTGAAAAACAATTGCAGATCATAGGTTTAGACAATTTTCAGCACTTTAAAATATATTGCAATTTTAACGCACTAATTATGGGACTAAGTTAAAAGCATTTCCACAGACTTTCAAATACTTTTAATGACAAGGAAAAATTTTTTTTTAAAAAAAACCTGATTAAAAAGTGATTTGAAAATAAATTGCAGATCACAAGTTTAGGCAATTTTCAGTACTTTGAAATGTATTGCAATTTAAATGCACTAAATATGTGTATAGGTTAAAATCATTTCCACTGACTTTAAAGTAATTTTACTGACAAGAAAAACCAATGTTTCTAAAAATCAAAATTTAGTAAAAGGCGATTTGAAAAACAATTGCAGATCATAAGTTTATACAATTTTCAGCACTTTGAAATATATTGCAATTTTAACGCACTAATTATGGGACTAAGTTAAAAGTATTTCCACTGACTTTCAAGTACTTTTACTGAAAAGAAAAAACAATTTAAAAAAAAAAGCAAAATTGAGTAAAAAGTTATTTTAAACAAAAATTGCAGATTATAAGTTTAGACAATTTTCAGCAGTTTGAAATGTATTGCAATTTCAATGCACTAAATATGTGGATAGGTTAAAATCATTTCCACTGACTTTCAAGTAATTTTACTGACAAGAAAAACCAATGTTTCTAAAATAAAAACTGAGTAGGAGGCGATTCGAAAAAAAATTCGCAGATCATGAGTTTAGACAATTTTCAGCACTTTGAAATTTATTGCAATTTTAACGCACTAATTATGTAGATAAGTTAAAAGCATTTCCAGTGACTTTCAAGTAAATTTACTGACAATAAAAACCAATGTTTCTAAAATCAAAATTTAGTAAAAGGCGATTTGAAAAACAATTGCAGATCATAAGTTTAGACAATTTTCAGCACTTTGAAATATATTGCAATTTTAACGCACTAATTATGGGACTAAGTTAAAAGCATTTCCACTGACTTTCAAGTACTTTTACTGAAAAGAAAAAACAATTTAAAAAAAAAAGCAAAATTGAGTAAAAAGTTATTTTAAAAAAAAATTGCAGATTTTAAGTTTAGACAATTTTCAGCAGTTTGAAATGTATTGAAATTTTAACGCACTAATTATGTGGATAAGTTAAAAGCATTTCCACTGACTTTCAAGTAATTTTACTGATTAGAAAAACCAATGTTTAAAAAGTCAAAATTGAGTAGAAGGCTATTTGAAAAAAAAGTGCAGATTATATGTTTAGACAATTTTCACCACTTTGAAAGGTATTGCAAATTTAACGCACTAATTATGTGGCTAAGTAAAAAGCATTTCCAGTGTTTTTCAAGTAATTTTACTGAAAAGAAATATTAACTTTAAAAAAAAAGCAAAATTTAGTAAAAAGTTATTTTAAAAAAAATTGCAGATTATAAGTTTAAACAATTTTGAGCAGTTTGAAATGTATTGAAATTTTAACGCCATAATTATGTGGCTAAGTTAAAAGCATTTCCACAGATTTTCAAATACTTTTACTGACAAAAAAAACAAAAACCTGATTAAAAAGTGATTTGAAAAAAAATTGCAGATCATAAGTTTAGGCAATTTTAACCACTTTGAAATATATTGCAATTTTAACGCACTAATTATGTGGCTAAGTTAAAAGCATTTCCACAGATTTTCAAGTAATTTTACTGACAAAAAAAACCAATGTTTCTAAAATAAAAACTGAGTAGAAGGCGATTCAAAAATAAATTTGCAGATCATGAGTTTAGACAATTTTCAGCACTTTGAAATTTATTGCAATTTTAAAGCATTAATTAATGTGGACTAAGTTAAAAGCATTTCCACTGACTTTCAAGTACTTTTACTGTAAAGAAAAAACAATTTAAAAAAAAAAGCAAAATTGAGTAAAAAGTTATTTTAAACAAAAATTGCAGATTATAAGTTTAGACAATTTTCAGCACTTTGAAATGTATTGCAATTTTAACGCACTAATTATGTGGATAAGTTAAAAGCATTTCCACTGACTTTCAAGTAATTTTACTTACAAGAAAAACCAAAGTTTCTAAAATCAAAATTAAGGAGAGCGATTTGAAAAAAAATTGCAGAACATAAGTTTAGACATATTTCAGCACTTTGAAATGTATTGCAATTTTAACGCACTAATTATGTGGATAAGTTAAAAGCATTTCCACTGACTTTCAAGTAATTTTACCTACAAGAAAAACCAAAGTTTCTAAAATCAAAATTAAGGAAGGCGATTTGAAAAAAAATTGCAGAACATAAGTTTAGACATATTTCAGCACTTTGAAATGTATTGCAATTTTAATGCACTAATTATGTGGATAGGTAAAAAGAATTTCCACTGACTTTCAAGTAATTTTAAAGTTAAAGGCGTTAGAGGTGAAATTCTTGGATCGCCGCAAGACGAGCTACTGCGAAAGCATTTGTCAAGAATGTTTTCATTAATCAAGAACGAAGATCAGAGGCGCAAAGACGATCAGATACCGTCGTAGTTCTGACCATAAACGATGCCGACTAGCGATCCGCAGGAGTTGCTTCGATGAATCTGCGGGCAGCTTCCGGAAAACCAAAGTGTTTGGGTTCCGGGGGAAGTAAGGTTGCAAAGCTAAAACTTAAAGGAATTGACGGAAGGGCACCACCAGGAGTGGAGCCTGCGGCTTAATTTGACTCAACACGGCCATAATTTTCTATTCAGTTTTGATTTTTTTTAAATTGTTTTTTCTTGTCAGTAAAATTACTTTAAAGTCTGTGGAAATGCTTTTAATTTAGCCACATAATTAGTGCGTTAAAATTGCAATACATTTCAAAGTTCTGAAAATTGTCTAAACTTATGACCTTCAATTTTTTTTCAAATCGCCTTCTATTGAATTTTGATTTTAGAAACATTGGTTTTTCTTGTCAGTAAAATTACTTGAAAGTCAATGGAAATGCTTGTAACTTATCCACATAATTAGTGCGTTAGAATTGCAATACATTTCAAAGTGCTGAAAATTGTCTAAATTTATGATCTGCAATTTAATTTCAAATCACTTTTTACTCAGGTTTTTGTTTTTTTAAATGGTTTTTTTTTGTCAGTAAAAGTATTTGAAAGTCTGTGGAAATGCTATTAACTTAGCCACATAATTAGTGCGTTAAAATTGCAATGCATTTTAAAGTGCAGAAAATTGTCTAAACTTATGACCTTCAATTTTTTTTCAAATCGCAGTCTACTCAATTTTCATTTTAGAAAAATTGGTTTTTCTTGTCAGTAAAATTACTTGAAAGTCAGTGGAAATTCTTTTTACCTATCCACATAATTAGTGCATTAAAATTGCAATACATTTCAAAGTGCTGAAATATGTCTAAACTTATGTTCTGCAATTTTTTTTCAAATCGCCTTCCTCAATTTTGATTTTAGAAACTTTGGTTTTTCTTGTCAGTAAAACTACTTGAAAGTCTGTGGAAATTATGTGGCTAAGTTAAAAGCATTTCCATTTACTTTCAAGTAATTTTACTGACAAGAAAAACCAATGTTTCTAAAATCAAAAATGTGTAGAGGCAATTAAAAAAAATTGCAGATCATAAGTTTAGACAATTTTTTGCACTTTAAAATGTATTGCAATTTTAACGCACTAATTATGTGGCTAAGTTAAAAGCATTTCCCTTGACTTTCAAGTAATTTTATTGACAAGAAAAACCAATGTTTCTAAAATCAAAAATGAGTAGAGGCGATTAAAAAAAATTGCAGATCATAAGTTTAGACAATTTTCTGCACTTTGAAATGTATTGCAATTTTAACGCACTAATTATGATGCTAAGTTAAAAGCATTTCCACAGACTTTCAAGTAATTTTAATGACAAGAAAAACTAATGTTTCTAAAATCAAAATTGAGTAAAAGGCGATTTGAAAAAATATTACAGATCATAAGTTTAGACAATTTTTAGCACTTTGAAATGTATTGCAATTTTAACGCACTAATTATGTGTATAAGTTAAAAGCATTTCCACAGACTTTCAAGTAATTTTACTGACAAGAAAAACCAATGTTTCTAAAATTATAATTGAGTAGAAGGCGATTTGAAAACAAGTTCTAGCTCATAAGTTTAGACAATTTTCAGCCATTTGAAATGTATTGCATATTTAACGCACTAATTATGTGGATCAGTTAAAAGCATTTCCACTGACTTTCAAGTAATTTTACTGACGAGAAAAACTAATGTTTCTGAAATGAAATTGAGTAGAAGGCGATTTTACCCAAAATTGCAGATCATAAGTTTAGACAATTTTCAGCCGTTTGAAATGTATTGCAATTTTAACGCACTAATTATGTGGATAAGTTAAAAGCATTTCCACAGACTTTCAAGTAATTTTACTGACAAGAAAAACTAATGTTTCTAAAATTAAAATTAAAGACGATTTGAAAAAAAGTTGCAGATCATAAGTTTAGACAATTTTCAGCCGTTTGAAATGTATTGCAATTTTAACGCACTAATTATGTGGATACGTTAAAAGCTTTTCCACTGACTTTTAAGTAATTTTACTGACAAGAAAAACGAATGTTTCTAAAATCAAAATTGAGTAGAAGGCGATTTGAAAAAAAGTTGCAGATCATAAGTTTAGACAATTTTCAGCACTTTGAAATGTATTGCAATTTTAACGCACTAATTATGTGGATAAGTTAAAAGCATTTCCACTGACTTGCAAGTGATTTTACTGACAAGAAAAACCAATGTTTCTAAAATTAAAATTGAGTAGAAGACGATTTGAAAACAAGTTCCAGCTCTTAAGTTTAGACAATTTTCAGCCGTTTGAAATGTATTGCAATTTTAACGCACTAATTATGTGGATAAGTTAAAAGCATTTCCACAGACTTTCAAGTAATTTTACTGACAAGAAAAACTAATGTTTCTAAAATTAAAATTAAAGACGATTTGAAAAAAAGTTGCAGATCATAAGTTTAGACAATTTTCAGCCGTTTGAAATGTATTGCAATTTTAACGCACTAATTATGTGGATACGTTAAAAGCTTTTCCACTGACTTTTAAGTAATTTTACTGACAAGAAAAACGAATGTTTCTAAAATCAAAATTGAGTAGAAGGCGATTTGAAAAAAAGTTGCAGATCATAAGTTTAGACAATTTTCAGCACTTTGAAATGTATTGCAATTTTAACGCACTAATTATGTGGATAAGTTAAAAGCATTTCCACTGACTTTCAAGTAATTTTACTGACAAGAAAAACCAATGTTTCTGAAATCAAAATTGAGTAGAAGGTAATTTTACAAAAAATTGCAGATCATAAGTTTAGACAATTTTCAGCCGTTAGAAATGTATTGCACTTTTAACGCACTAATTATGTGGATAAGTTAAAAGCATTTCCACTGACTTTCAAGTAATTTTACTGACAAGAAAAACTAATATTTCTAAAATTAAAATTAAAGACGATTTGAAAAAAAGTTGCAGATCATAAGTTTAGACAATTTTCAGCCGTTTGAAATGTATTGCAATTTTAACGCACTAATTATGTGGATAAGTTAAAAGCATTTCCACTGACTTGCAAGTGATTTTACTTATAAGAAATACCAATGTTTAAAAAGTCAAAATTGAGTAAAAGGTTACTAGAAAAACAATTGCAGATCATAAGTTTAGACAATTTTCAGCCGTTTGAAATGTATTGCAATTTTAACGCACTAATTATGTGGATAAGTTAAAAGCATTTCCACAGACTTTCAAGTAATTTTACTGACACGAAAAACTAATGTTTCTAAAATTAAAATTGAACACGATTTCAGAAAAAGTGGCAGATAATAAGTTTAGACAATTTAAAGCCGTTATAAATGTATTGCAATTTTAACGCACTAATTATGTGGATAAGTTAAAAGCATTTCCACTGACTTGCAAGTGATTTTACTTATAAGAAAAACCAATGTTTAAAAAGTCAAAATTGAGTAAAAGGTTACTAGAAAAACAATTGCAGATCATAAGTTTAGACAATTTTCAGCCGTTTGAAATGTATTGCAATTTTAACGCACTAATTATGTGGATAAGTTAAAAGCAATTCCACTGACTTGTAAGTGATTTTACTTATTAGAAAAACCAATGTTTAAAAAGTCAAAATTGAGTAAAAGGTTACTAGAAAAACAATTGCAGATCATAAGTTTAGACAATTTTCAGCACTTTGAAATGTATTGCAATTTTAACGCAATAATTTTGTGGATAAGTTAAAAGCATTTCCACTGACTTTCAAGTAATTTTACTGACGAGAAAAACCAATATTTCTAAAATCAAAATTGGGTAGAATGTGATTTGAAAAGAAATTGCAGATCATAAGTTTAGACAATTTTCAGCACTTTGAAATGTATTGCAATTTTAACGCACTAATTTTGTGGATAAGTTAAAAGCATTTCCACTGACTTTCAAGTAATTTTACTGACGAGAAAAACCAATGTTTAAAAAGTCAAAATTGAATAGAAGGGGATTTAAAAAATAATTGCAGATAAGTTTAGACAATTTTCAGCACTTTGAAATGTATTGCAATTTTAATGCAACAATTATGTGGATAAGTTAAAAGCATTTCCACAGACTTTCAAGTAATTTTTCTGACAAGAAAAACCAATATTTCTAAAAAGAAAATTGAGTATAAGGTTATTCCAAAAAAATTGCAGATCATAAGTTCAGACAATTTTCAGCACTTTGAAATGTACTGCAATTTTAACGCACTAATTATGATGCTAAGTTAAAAGCATTTCCACAGACTTTCAAGTAATTTTACTGACAAGAAAAACTAATGTTTCTAAAATCAAAATTCAGTAAAAGGCGATTTAAAAAAATATTACAGATCATAAGTTTAGACAATTTTTAGCACTTTGAAATGTATTGCAATTTTAACGCACTAATTATGATGCTAAGTTAAAAGCATTTCCACAGACTTTCAAGTAATTTTACTGACAAGAAAAACTAATGTTTCTAAAATTAAAATTAAAGACGATTTGAAAAAAAGTTGCAGATCATAAGTTTAGACAATTTTCAGCCGTTTGAAATGTATTGCAATTTTAACGCACTAATTATGTGGATACGTTAAAAGCTTTTCCACTGACTTTTAAGTAATTTTACTGACAAGAAAAACGAATGTTTCTAAAATCAAAATTGAGTAGAAGGCGATTTGAAAAAAAGTTGCAGATCATAAGTTTAGACAATTTTCAGCACTTTGAAATGTATTGCAATTTTAACGCACTAATTATGTGGATAAGTTAAAAGCATTTCCACTGACTTTCAAGTAATTTTACTGACAAGAAAAACCAATGTTTCTGAAATCAAAATTGAGTAGAAGGTGATTTTACAAAAAATTGCAGATCATAAGTTTAGACAATTTTCAGCCGTTAGAAATGTATTGCACTTTTAACGCACTAATTATGTCGATAAGTTAAAAGCATTTCCACTGACTTTCAAGTAATTTTACTGACAAGAAAAACTAATATTTCTAAAATTAAAATTAAAGACGATTTGAAAAAAAGTTGCAGATCATAAGTTTAGACAATTTTCAGCCGTTTGAAATGTATTGCAATTTTAACGCACTAATTATGTGGATAAGTTAAAAGCATTTCCACTGACTTGCAAGTGATTTTACTTATAAGAAAAACCAATGTTTAGAAAGTCAAAATTGAGTAAAAGGTTACTAGAAAAACAATTGCAGATCATAAGTTTAGACAATTTTCAGCCGTTTGAAATGTATTGCAATTTTAACGCACTAATTATGTGGATAAGTTAAAAGCATTTCCACAGACTTTCAAGTAATTTTACTGACACGAAAAACTAATGTTTCTAAAATTAAAATTGAACACGATTTCAGAAAAAGTGGCAGATAATAAGTTTAGACAATTTAAAGCCGTTATAAATGTATTGCAATTTTAACGCACTAATTATGTGGATAAGTTAAAAGCATTTCCACTGACTTGCAAGTGATTTTACTTATAAGAAAAACCAATGTTTAAAAAGTCAAAATTGAGTAAAAGGTTACTAGAAAAACAATTGCAGATCATAAGTTTAGACAATTTTCAGCCGTTTGAAATGTATTGCAATTTTAACGCACTAATTATGTGGATAAGTTAAAAGCAATTCCACTGACTTGTAAGTGATTTTACTTATTAGAAAAACCAATGTTTAAAAAGTCAAAATTGAGTAAAAGGTTACTAGAAAAACAATTGCAGATCATAAGTTTAGACAATTTTCAGCACTTTGAAATGTATTGCAATTTTAACGCAATAATTTTGTGGATAAGTTAAAAGCATTTCCACTGACTTTCAAGTAATTTTACTGACGAGAAAAACCAATATTTCTAAAATCAAAATTGGGTAGAATGTGATTTGAAAAGAAATTGCAGATCATAAGTTTAGACAATTTTCAGCACTTTGAAATGTATTGCAATTTTAACGCACTAATTTTGTGGATAAGTTAAAAGCATTTCCACTGACTTTCAAGTAATTTTACTGACGAGAAAAACCAATGTTTAAAAAGTCAAAATTGAATAGAAGGGGATTTAAAAAATAATTGCAGATCATGTTTAGACAATTTTCAGCACTTTGAAATGTATTGCAATTTTAATGCACTAATTATGTGGATAAGTTAAAAGATTTCCACAGACTTTCAAGTAATTTTTCTGACAAGAAAAACCAATATTTCTAAAAAGAAAATTGAGTAGAAGGTTATTCCAAAAAAATTGCAGATCATAAGTTCAGACAATTTTTAACACTTTGAAATGTATTGCCATTTTAACGCACTAATTATGTGGCTAAGTTAAAAGCATTTCCATTGACTTTCAAGTAATTTTATTGATTAGAAAAACCAATGTTTCTAAAATCAAAATTGAGTAAAAGGCGATTTGAAAAAATATTACAGATCATAAGTTTAGACAATTTTTAGCACTTTGAAATGTATTGCAATTTTAATGCACTAATTATGTGTATAAGTTAAAAGCATTTCCACAGACTTTCAAGTAATTTTACTGACAAGAAAAACCAATGTTTCTAAAATTAAAATTGAGTAGAAGGCGATTTGAAAACAAGTTCCAGCTCATAAGTTTAGACAATTTTCAGCCGTTTGAAATGTATAGCAATTTTAACGCACTAATTATGTGGATAAGTTAAAAGCATTTCCACTGACTTTCAAGTAATTTTACTGACAAGAAAAACTAATGTTTCTGAAATCAAAATTGAGTAGAAGGTGATTTTACAAAAAATTGCAGATCATAAGTTTAGACAATTTTCAGCCGTTTGAAATGTATTGCAATTTTAACGCATTAATTATGTGGATAAGTTAAAAGCATTTCCACTGACTTTCAAGTAATTTTACTGACAAGAAAAACTAATGTTTCTGAAATTAAAATTGAATAGAAGGCGATTTTACAAAAATTTGCAGATCATAAGTTTAGACAATTTTTAGCGGTTAGAAATGTATTGCACTTTTAAAGCACTAATTATGTGGATAAGTTAAAAGCATTTCCACTGACTTTCAAGTAATTTTACTGACAAGAAAAACTAATGTTTCTAAAATTAAAATTGAATACGATTTCAGAAAAAGTGGCAGATAATAAGTTTAGACAATTTTCAGCACTTTGAAATGTATTGCAATTTTAACGCACTAATTATGTGGATAAGTTAAAAGCATTTCCACTGACTTGCAAGTGATTTTACTGACAAGAAAAACCAATGTTTAAAAAGTCAAAATTGAGTAAAAGGTTACTAGAAAAACAATTGCAGATCATAAGTTTAGACAATTTTCAGCGGTTTGAAATGTATTGCAATTTTAACGCACTAATTATGTGGATAAGTTAAAAGCTTTTCCACAGACTTTCAAGTAATTTTACTGACAAGAAAAACTAATGTTTCTAAAATTAAAATTGAACACGATTTCAGAAAAAGTGGCAGATAATAAGTTTAGACAATTTTCAGCCGTTTGAAATGTATTGCAATTTTAACGCACTAATTATGTGGATAAGTTAAAAGCATTTCCACTGACTTGCAAGTGATTTTACTTATAAGAAAAACCAATGTTTAAAAAGTCAAAATTGAGTAAAAGCTTACTAGAAAAACAATTGCAGATCATAAGTTTAGACAATTTTCAGCCGTTTGAAATGTATTGCAATTTTAACGCACTAATTATGTGGATAAGTTAAAAGCAATTCCACTGACTTGTAAGTGATTTTACTTATAAGAAAAACCAATGTTTAAAAAGTCAAAATTGAGTAAAAGGTTACTAGAAAAACAATTGCAGATCATAAGTTTAGACAATTTTCAGCACTTTGAAATGTATTGCAATTTTAACGCACTAATTTTGTGGATAAGTTAAAAGCATTTCCACTGACTTTCAAGTAATTTTACTGACGAGAAAAACCAATATTTCTAAAATCAAAATTGGGTAGAATGTGATTTGAAAAGAAATTGCAGATCATAAGTTTAGACAATTTTCAGCACTTTGAAATGTATTGCAATTTTAATGCACTAATTATGTGGATAAGTTAAAAGCATTTCCATTGACTTTCAAGTAATTTTTCTGACAAGAAAAACCAATGTTTAAAAAGTCAAAATTGAGTAGAAGGTTATTCCCAAAAAATTGCAGATCATAAGTTCAGACAATTTTTAACACTTTGAAATGTATTGCAATTTTAACGCACTAATTATGTGGCTAAGTTAAAAGCATTTCCACAGACTTTCAAGTAATTTTACTGACAAGAAAAACTAATGTTTCTAAAATTAAAATTGAACACGATTTCAGAAAAAGTGGCAGATAAAAAGTTTAGACAATTTTCAGCCGTTTGAAATGTATTGCAATTTTAACGCACTAATTATGTGGATAAGTTAAAAGCATTTCCACTGACTTGCAAGCGATTTTACTTATAAGAAAAACCAATGTTTAAAAAGTCAAAATTGAGTAAAAGGTTACTAGAAAAAAGATTGCAGATCATAAGTTTAGACAATTTTCAGCCGTTTGAAATGTATTGCAATTTTAACGCACTAATTATGTGTATAAGTTAAAAGCATTTCCACAGACTTTCAAGTAATTTTACTGACAAGAAAAACCAATGTTTCTAAAATTAAAATTGAGTAGAAGGCGATTTGAAAACAAGTTCCAGCTCATAAGTTTAGACAATTTTCAGCCGTTTGAAATGTATTGCAATTTTAACGCACTAATTATGTGGATAAGTTAAAAGCATTTCCACTGACTTTCAAGTAATTTTACTGACGAGAAAAACTAATGTTTCTGAAATAAAATTGAGTAGAAGGCGATTTTACCCAAAATTGCAGATCATAAGTTTAGACAATTTTCAGCCGTTTGAAATGTATTGCAATTTTAACGCACCAATTATGTGGATAAGTTAAAAGCATTTCCACAGACTTTCAAGTAATTTTACTGACAAGAAAAACTAATGTTTCTAAAATTAAAATTAAAGACGATTTGAAAAAAAGTTGCAGATCATAAGTTTAGACAATTTTCAGCCGTTTGAAATGTATTGCAATTTTAACGCACTAATTATGTGGATACGTTAAAAGCTTTTCCACTGACTTTTAAGTAATTTTACTGACAAGAAAAACGAATGTTTCTAAAATCAAAATTGAGTAGAAGACGATTTGAAAACAAGTTCCAGCTCATAAGTTTAGACAATTTTCATCCGTTTGAAATGTATTGCAATTTTAACACACTAATTATGTGGATAAGTTAAAAGCATTTCCACAGACTTTCAAGTAATTTTACTGACAAGAAAAACTAATGTTTCTGAAATCAAAATTGAGTAGAAGGCGATTTTACAAAGAATTGCAGATCATAAGTTTAGACAATTTTCAGCCGTTAGAAATGTATTGCAATTTTAACGCATTAATTATGTGGATAAGTTAAAAGCATTTCCACAGACTTTCAAGTAATGTTACATACAAGAAAAACTAATGTTTCTAAAATTAAAATTGAACACGATTTCAGAAAAAGTGGCAGATAATAAGTTTAGACAATTTTCAGCCGTTTGAAATGTATTGCAATTTTAACGCACTAATTATGTGGATAAGTTAAAAGCATTTCCATTGACTTGCAAGTTATTTTACTGACAAGAAAAACCAATGTTTAAAAAGTCAAAATTGAGTAAAAGGTTACTAGAAAAACAATTGCAGATCATAAGTTTAGACAATTTTCAGCCGTTTAAAATGTATTGCAATTTTAACGCACTAATTATGTGGATAAGTTAAAAGCATTTCCACAGACTTTCAAGTAATTTTACTGACAAGAAAAACTAATGTTTCTAAAATTAAAATTGAACACGATTTCAGAAAAAGTGGCAGATAATAAGTTTAGACAATTTTCAGCCGTTTGAAATGTATTGCAATTTTAACGCACTAATTATGTGGATAAGTTAAAAGCAATTCCACTGACTTGTAAGTGATTTTACTTATAAGATAAACCAATGTTTAAAAAGTCAAAATTGAGTAAAACGTTACTAGAAAAACAATTGCAGATCATAAGTTTAGACAATTTTCAGCACTTTGAAATGTATTGCAATTTTAACGCACTAATTTTGTGGATAAGTTAAAAGCATTTCCACAGACTTTCAAGTAATTTTACTGACAAGAAAAACTAATGTTTCTAAAATTAAAATTAAAGACGATTTGAAAAAAAGTTGCAGATCATAAGTTTAGACAATTTTCAGCCGTTTGAAATGTATTGCAATTTTAACGCACTAATTATGTGGATAAGTTAAAAGCATTTCCACAGACTTTCAAGTAATTTTACTGACAAGAAAAACTAATGTTTCTAAAATTAAAATTAAAGACGATTTGAAAAAAAGTTGCAGATCATAAGTTTAGACAATTTTCAGCCGTTTGAAATGTATTGCAATTTTAACGCACTAATTATGTGGATACGTTAAAAGCTTTTCCACTGACTTTTAAGTAATTTTACTGACAAGAAAAACGAATGTTTCTAAAATCAAAATTGAGTAGAAGGCGATTTGAAAAAAAGTTGCAGATCATAAGTTTAGACAATTTTCAGCACTTTGAAATGTATTGCAATTTTAACGCACTAATTATGTGGATAAGTTAAAAGCATTTCCACTGACTTTCCAGTAATTTTACTGACAAGAAAAACCAATGTTTCTAAAATTAAAATTGAGTAGAAGACGATTTGAAAACAAGTTCCAGCTCATAAGTTTAGACAATTTTCATCCGTTTGAAATGTATTGCAATTTTAACACACTAATTATGTGGATAAGTTAAAAGCATTTCCACAGACTTTCAAGTAATTTTACTGACAAGAAAAACTAATGTTTCTGAAATCAAAATTGAGTAGAAGGCGATTTTACAAAGAATTGCAGATCATAAGTTTAGAAAATTTTCAGCCGTTAGAAATGTATTGCAATTTTAACGCATTAATTATGTGGATAAGGTAAAAGCATTTCCACAGACTTTCAAGTAATGTTACATACAAGAAAAACTAATGTTTCTAAAATTAAAATTGAACACGATTTCAGAAAAAGTGGCAGATAATAAGTTTAGACAATTTTCAGCCGTTTGAAATGTATTGCAATTTTAACGCACTAATTATGTGGATAAGTTAAAAGCATTTCCATTGACTTGCAAGTTATTTTACTGACAAGAAAAACCAATGTTTAAAAAGTCAAAATTGAGTAAAAGGTTACTAGAAAAACAATTGCAGATCATAAGTTTAGACAATTTTCAGCCGTTTAAAATGTATTGCAATTTTAACGCACTAATTATGTGGATAAGTTAAAAGCATTTCCACAGACTTTCAAGTAATTTTACTGACAAGAAAAACTAATGTTTCTAAAATTAAAATTGAACACGATTTCAGAAAAAGTGGCAGATAATAAGTTTAGACAATTTTCAGCCGTTTGAAATGTATTGCAATTTTAACGCACTAATTATGTGGATAAGTTAAAAGCAATTCCACTGACTTGTAAGTGATTTTACTTATAAGAAAAACCAATGTTTAAAAAGTCAAAATTGAGTAAAAGGTTACTAGAAAAACAATTGCAGATCATAAGTTTAGACAATTTTCAGCACTTTGAAATGTATTGCAATTTTAACGCACTAATTTTGTGGATAAGTTAAAAGCATTTCCACAGACTTTCAAGTAATTTTACTGACAAGAAAAACTAATGTTTCTAAAATTAAAATTAAAGACGATTTGAAAAAAAGTTGCAGATCATAAGTTTAGACAATTTTCAGCCGTTTGAAATGTATTGCAATTTTAACGCACTAATTATGTGGATAAGTTAAAAGCATTTCCACAGACTTTCAAGTAATTTTACTGACAAGAAAAACTAATGTTTCTAAAATTAAAATTAAAGACGATTTGAAAAAAAGTTGCAGATCATAAGTTTAGACAATTTTCAGCCGTTTGAAATGTATTGCAATTTTAACGCACTAATTATGTGGATACGTTAAAAGCTTTTCCACTGACTTTTAAGTAATTTTACTGACAAGAAAAACGAATGTTTCTAAAATCAAAATTGAGTAGAAGGCGATTTGAAAAAAAGTTGCAGATCATAAGTTTAGACAATTTTCAGCACTTAGAAATGTATTGCAATTTTAACGCACTAATTATGTGGATAAGTTAAAAGCATTTCCACTGACTTTCCAGTAATTTTACTGACAAGAAAAACCAATGTTTCTAAAATTAAAATTGAGTAGAAGACGATTTGAAAACAAGTTGCAGCTCATAAGTTTAGACAATTTTCAGCCGTTTGAAATGTATTGCAATTTTAACACACTAATTATGTGGATAAGTTAAAAGCATTTCCACAGACTTTCAAGTAATTTTACTGACAAGAAAAACTAATGTTTCTGAAATCAAAATTGAATAGAAGGCGATTTTACAAAGAATTGCAGATCATAAGTTTAGACAATTTTCAGCCGTTAGAAATGTATTGCAATTTTAACGCATTAATTATGTGGATAAGTTAAAAGCATTTCCACAGA
>JAVGWX010000255.1:0-62431 GCA_036924085.1 Ariolimax columbianus | reverse complement strand
CCATTTCCCAAATTGTTTAGTATCAGTCAGTCTTCTGAGTTTCTCTGATTGCAGCTGGGCTCTGCAGTCTCTTCTGTTCATCATGGATTGCAGTTTTGTAATCTTTTCAAGTTCTACAATTAACGTTGACTTCATGCCTCCTGTTATAACTCTCATGGATTGGTTTTGGAGTTTGCTAATTTTATCGAAGTTCGCCTTTGCTGCTGTTGTCTATGCCGCAATACCATACTCGAGAACTGGTTGAAGGTAAGTATGCTAAAGCCATGTTAGGCGGCAGTTGTTTTCCAAAACGCGAATCAACTTATTAAAATATGTATATTTGTATAATCTCACTTCTTGATGCCACCTTTGGATAAAACTAAATATTGATGTTAACAATTATAACAACTTTATGTGGGTAGGTTCAATTGACTTTAGCAATCGGTTTCGAAAAAAATTTAAAACGGCTGGTATCCTCTGATTGAGAATGTGTGGTTGTTATTGAGGTGCGGCTCTTGGATAGATGCCACGTCAATCTTATCTTCATGCAGGTGATGTGTTAGGGAAAGCTTTTTGTTAATGACTCCCTCCGCATTCCACAGTAGTATTCTGAGGCTTTTGTATTTTTGGTCAATAGTTTTTGCCCCATCACATTGTGCCTTGACTCCACGGCACATGGGTGGGTGACCACCAGTTGCATTGGGTGGGCCCCTTCAAGGCGTGAGGCCCGGCACTCTCGCTGCCTGCCGGGACTCCTCAGGATGAGCGCCACACTTTTTCTGTTAGGTTGTACCATCATCATACAGCGATAAACGTTCCACTGTTTCGTTAAGCCTGTAGTTCAGTGCATCCGATTTTAACAGCCGTTTCTGTTGGGATGCCATCCTTAGCCTTTGGTTGTCTCCAGCCTATCTGCAAGGCAGCACTTGTTTGTTGTCAGAGTTGTCTCTTTTAGGGAAGTTGTCTTGCAGGACTATCGAGTCTTCACCACTCGTGTCTATAGGGTGTGGTTTTGATATGATATTATATAATGGACTATTAACTAGTTTGTACTAGCCCGGAAGAGAGGCAGTCCAGTGTGTCTGTGTCCCAGGATCGTCACGTCCTGCCAGAAACGTAGCATATGCATGTTAGTGGGGTATCTCTTTGCTCGCTTTATTTTCTCGGCTTCTCTGCAGTGATGGTACGCCTAGCATTACCCGCCACCTGGGAGGTTGTCACAATAGGGCAGAGGTGCAATGTCCGCTGGCCTGCATCTCTTCTGCGTCCATTGGGATGATTGATAGCAGACAGAGGTAAAGAGCGAGACAGGAGTGTATTTAACGAGGGGACAAGCCTGGTCATGGCACGGAGATGTTGTTCGCCTGGTGTGCGGGCATATCTCATGATCAAGGGTTGAGTCTCAACAGTTCGCAGTGAGGTAGCTGCTCTACTGCTTACGACATCCCGACCGAGAACTAAGTCTTCTACTAGTGGTTTCACACCTCAACGCCGTATGGGGTTAATACCGAGCAGCTCCCCGCCCGCTTTTATTGGCGTGATGGCAGAGACCTCTTTCTGCGGCTCGACCGGATCGGTCTGAAGCGCGATCCTCATGTCTTAACCAAATCGTAGCCTCCTGTCCCAGTGGTTTTGAGATTCAGGTCGGGATTCCGGCTTAGAGGCGTCCGGCCGTAATCCCTCAGATGGTAGCCTTGCACCATTAGCTTATCAGCCAAGCACGTGAACCAAGTGTCTGAGATCTGCGATTCCTCCCGGATGGAGCAGGATTACCATATCAACGCCCTGTCATTTAGTAGGGAAACGCTGATCTATCTTCCGAAGGTCTAATACCAGCACCCGTTCACTATTAGACACAACGAAAATGCTATCAGATTGTCAGTCATTACAGTGTTGGCACGTTGAGTCAATTTAGCCGCAGGCTCTACTCATGGGGGTGCCCTTCCGTCAATTCCTTTAACGAACACTGGATGCGAGCCGATCGAGCCACCGAGAGACTAGTCCCAGATCTCTGTTGGTCTAATTCCAGCACACGTTCCCTATTAGACCTAACAAAAGTGCTCTCGGCCTGTCAATCCTTATGTAACAGTTCCCGCCGGAGCAAGGGGAGTTTAGGATGCCTGAACATGTTAAAGCTACCTGAATGCATGTCAAGGTCACTCACCGTCTCAGCAAAGGAGAACAGTTGGGTTAAGGAATGTGGACAGGTAGAAACTGACCACTGGGCTTCCGATTTTTGCAGGGTGAGATTGATTGACAGACGAAATTGGCAGCGGGGCTTGCTGCGAGAGAATGAGTGACAGGTGTGCAAAGTGTTTCGTTCCAATTGGGATTGAAGATGACCATACCTGAGATCGATTGGTCAAGCTCTGGCCTTGCTTGAGGATATATAACTCGAGACAAAGTTTAGCTCGGGAGGCTGGATGAGAGATGGAGAGTGAGGGAGAGAGAGAGGTTGTATGGAAGAGAGAGAGAGAGACTGAATGTGGATAGTATGTTTAACTCACCGACTTAGATAGAGGAGCGATTGATAGACGGTTGGACGAATGTTTAGTGATAGAACAGGATCGCTCAAATAGGTGTGTGAGTTTTGCATTAATAGATACTCTGAAAGTGTGTTTGTAAGCAAGGACACATTGTGAACAAGTTATGTCGAGATGGCCCGCCTGAGGGTATTTCAGTGAGGAAGAGTATTTGATAAGGTGTGTTGAAGACGCAGTAAAGGCGATGTGTGTGTGTGATGCAATTGCAAGGCAATAGAACTGGGTTTTAGATAGTTGGGAATTACATCAATAGCTAATGCTTACAATTCCCGTTTTAGTAGAATGTTTAGTTAAGATATGTATTATATTGTGTTTGTAATTTATCTACTCATTCTATGATTTGAGTATGATTTAATAAATATGCCACCTGCTGTGTGATATGTCATTTACTGAGTATGGTCATGATGATGTGGATGAGTGTTAGAATGTCTAAGTTAGAATACCGGCCAAGGCAAACAGTGGGATCTGCTACACTTACAGTGTTGGCGTGTTGAGTCAAATTAAGCCGCATGCTCCACTCCTGGTGGTGCCCTTCCGTCAATTCCTTTGAGTTTCAGCTTTGCAACCATACTTCCCCCGGAACCCAAACACTTTGGTTTCCCGGAAGCTGCCCGCAGAGTCATCGAAGCAACTCCTGCGGATCGCTAGTCGGCATAGGTTATGGTCAGAACTACGACGGTATCTGATCGTCTTCGCGCCTCTGAATTTCGTTCTTGATTAATAAAAATATTCTTGACAAATATTTTCGCCGGAGCTGTACAGACGCAATCTTCACACTCAGACAACTAGCGTAGAAAATAATAAACTATGTTCAGACACTACACGCTGCTTTCGTAGACCAAGAGAAGACATTCGATCGAGTGAATAGATACCAACTTTGGACAGCAATAATGCGTGATGAAGCAAACAAACATTTTCCAACCTATGTAAAAGACTGTAGGTGAATATCCAATGTACAGCAATAAAAAACACATGATATTTTCAAAGATATCATATAAGATCCGGTGCACGGTAAGGTTGTGTACTATCTCTTTTAATGTTTATCACATTTATAAACGGAATATGTCAAAAAAGTCAACATTAGGGAATGAAACAGCCTCAGTGACCAATTAAATTATCATCTCTTTGCTAATGACCAAGCACTAACAGAAACTTAACAAAAACAACTTCATGAACATATCAACAAACTTAATGAGGTCTGTACTGGATTACGGTATGAAAACTGACATGAAGAAAACCGAAGTGATGACGACTGCAAGAAAGGAAATAGGAACACAATTATTATACAAAAAGCAAAAGTAATATAGGAATTAGGTTTTGACTAAACCTCCATCCTCCATCTTTGACAACAGTCTCCAACTCACAGTAAACACTACCTCCCTTTTTGTCAATGACGACCACCATGTGTAACCTTAGTTTCAACTTTCTTCAGCTGAGTTTCAATATCCAATTGATTTCGCTAATTTTGACCCTCTGAGAATACGATTCTATCCCCAACTCGGCTGTTCCTCCATTGAGCTGTTACAATACATAGTTAAGTGGTCTTCAAACAATATTGTTAGTACACATTTTCTTCTTTGCTTTTGCCTTCACTCTTATACCCCTTTTAAACCATATCCTACCTGTTTCTTTACCGTATCATCGTCCTCTCTTTCCTTGCGAAACTCGGCTTGGTTCTGTTCAAGTTGATTAGCCTTCTTCATTATTTCCTCTAGCTTTTCTTCAATTTCCTTAACCTTCTTGATAGTACCCACGTGTTGATTCTCACATTCAGTCGAGTGAACATCAATCTTTGAAAAATATAATAAACAAAAATTATTGTGTAAGTATTGGAAAGCAGGGCTTGTCAGGACACCCAATCCCTTCTCTACAACATGGTATATGATCATCTTGCTTTATACGAAAATAAAGGACATTATATTGACATAAGACCTCCAGGTAGACCGAGAGAAGACCTTTGGATAGCCATAGTTGTTGTTTGAGTTTATGAAAAGGCATCGTAGAGATAAATTCGGCAGGCTGGCAGGAAGCCTGGGAGAGAGACTGGAAGTGAGAGAGTTTACACGGTGGTTTTCCAATAATACACCTCGAGTTTGGCCCGTTGTGCTCAATAGGAGCTTATGATGGACACCCTGTGAACATTACGAGCACTGATTGTGTGTGAGACTACATATTCTCCTGATTACGTGAAGTGAACTGATTATATTATATACATGTATGTATATATATATATATATATATATATATATATATATATATATACCAATTTCAGTGTTTAAAAAATGTTATTTTATTAAATAAATATTGTGAGCCCAACTTCCCTTCGTTAGTACTAAGCCTACACTATTTGTAACTGTCCCTACATTCTGGTATCTGAACTATTTATATCCTCTAACTGTATTATCTTAAGTCGCGAAACGTTGAAGTCAAAAAAGTACGTCGCAACACTGCGAGAATGCGATACCTATCCGGTCAACCGTCCAACATCTGGGCAGATTACGTCGGGGTGGCTGGCGCCCTTTGTACACTAATCAGCCATGTCTTCTCACCCAAGGACTGTAAGGGTAACATTACAATCCTTACATGGTCCCCACTGGGGAAGAAAGTCCGTGAGTTTCACACCAAAGACATATGGACTGATCTAGTTTTCCCTAAATTGTTTCAATCTCTTTTACCCACCGTGTTGATTGTCTGCTGAAGGATGGTGATTCGTTTCTCTTGCACAAAGTAGCAGGTAAACACACCTCTGTCGACATCCTTAGCTGTTAGAGATGGAATCGCTGATCAACTCTGGACGGATTCCGAATCACCCGCCATGTTTTCAATGGTCTGCTGAGGAAACTATGAGTCGGAGGATAATGCAATTTTGCAAACTTGACGGCTGGTGTGTGCTGTATACACCAGAGGTGACGTCATATTACGCATCGTACGTATGTTCAATTAGTGCAGTTATGTCCGGTTGCATTTGAAGACGCGTCGTACATTTCTATCTTTCATTAACTTCAAACAACACAAATACATGATTTAGAAGGGGGACGGCGTGGCCTAGTGGTTAAGTGATACGGCTCACAACCAGAAGGTGCTGGGTTCGATCCCCACCACAGCATAGGCCGTTACCCCGGGGAAGCAAACCCTTAGAAAATGCATGTTAGTTTAATTAGCTCAATACTCTCTACTTTCAATCAATTAGTTATTAGTTCACATAGAGCATTACTCTATACTTCCAAACAATTATCTGTTAGTTCACTTAGCTCATTACTCTCTACTCCCATACAGTTTTCTGTTAGTTCACTTAGCTCATCACTCTCTACTCTCAAAAAAGTATTTGTTAGTTCACTTAGCTAGATACTCTCTACTCTCAATCAATTAGTTGTTAGTTTACATGGATGATTACTCTCTACTTCCAAACAATTATATGTTAGTTCACTTAGCTCATTACTCTCTACTCCCAAACAATTGTCTGTTAGTTGAATTAGCTCATTACTCTCTACTCCCAAACAATTATCGGTTAGTTCACTCAGCTCATTAGTCTCTACTCCAAAAAAGTATATGTTAATTCTCTAGCTCATTACTCTCTACTCTCAAGCAACTATTTATTAGTTCATTTAGATCATTATTCTCTACTCCCAAACAATTATCTATTAGTTCACTTAGTTAATTACTCTCAATGAATTATTTAGTACTTCCCTTAGACCATTACTCCCTTCTACCAAACAATTGTCTGTTGGTTCACTAAGCTCATTACTCTCTACTCTCAAGCAAGTATTTATTAGTTCACTTAGCTCATTATTATCTACTCTCAAGCAATTATTTGTTACTTTACTTAGATTCTTACTCTCTACTCCCAAACAATTATATGTTAGTTCACATAAATCATTACTCTCTACTCTCAAGCAAGTATTTATTAGTTCACTTAAATCATTACTCTCTACTTCCCAAAAAGTATATGTTAGTTCACTTAGCTCATTACTCTCTACTCCCAAACAATTATATGTTAGTTCAATTAGCTCATTACTCTCTTCTCCCAAAAAATTGTTTGTTAGTTCACTTATCTCATTACTGTCTACTCCAAAACAATTATCCGTTAGTTCACTTAGCTCATTACGCTCTACTCTCAAACAATAATCTGCTAGTTTCACTAACTCATAACTTACCTCTGTTTTCAAATCATCCTTCTCTGTCTTCAGCTTTTCTATCTCACTTGGAAGAATTTCCATCTGATCTAACTTATTTCTTGCTTCTAAGAGACTGTCTTCTATTTCTTTTATTTTCATGTTGCACTCTGTTTGAATTTCACTTTGTCGATCCGACAACTTTGAAAATAGAACAAATATAAATGTCCTTTAATAAACGTGTACATTTTGTTTGAAATTATAGCATGAATATAACTCATATAGATGTTACACAGTTTTATATTATTTAATGGTAACGCTGACATACATGTTAACCCGATGTTAACGATATAATTAAGAAAGCTATGATTGCTTTTAACTCTGCAGCATTCTCCAGGTATATAAGATGTGCCTGTTCTGTCTCTCTTGCAGTATTGGTCGTGCGTTTTGAAATTTCAATATATACACGTCACTGCAATGTATCTTAATAGTGATAATAGCTGATATACAGACACGAATTATATGACTTGTATATTATTAGACTACTATATGATATTTGAATATTATATGATATATGACTATTATAAGAAATGAGTATCACATGATTTTGCTATAATACGACATGACTATTACATTGCTTGACTTGACTAGTACATGGTATAACTAACTTATGACTCAGATGCGTGGCATGTATATAAGAGTTTAACATGTATGCCATATAACATAAACAGCGGATGTCACATACTTTACATCAGATGTCACGATTAATAATTATCACATATTTGTGTAAACGGAAGTGACAACAGCTAATACATCGGGAAATTAAATTCATTTACCACAATTGTCTGAAAATTACATATATACACATACACAGACACATATACCAAGGAATGACAAAAACCTGGATCTAGTTCTCAATGATGGCTAACAATTTTGATGTGGTCCTAACCAATATACTATTTATTTGCGCAATTCCTCCCTTCGTGTATAATATTTTTTTGTACGAAAGGTTAGGAAATACAATTTGTATCAAGAAAATGTCCTTCCATTCCAGCAAACGTTCAAGGTAAGTATGCTATGGTGGGATGTTAGCCACATCTACCCTAGTGTAGTGTTGGTCAAGACAAATGGTGGGATGTTAGCCACATCTACCCTAGTGTAGTGTTGGTCAAGACAAATGGTGGGATGTTAGCCACATCTACCCTAGTGTAGTGTTGGTCAAGATAGTTTGTGGGATGTTAGCCACATCTACCCTAGTGTAGTGTTGGTCAAGACAGTTTGTGGGATGTTAGCCACATCTACCCTAGTGTAGTGTTGGTCAAGACAAATGGTGGGATGTTAGCCACATCTACCCTAGTGTAGTGTTGGTCAAGACAAATGGTGGGATGTTAGCCACATCTACCCTAGTGTAGTGTTGGTCAAGATAGTTTGTGGGATGTTAGCCACATCTACCCTAGTGTAGTGTTGGTCAAGATAGTTTGTGGGATGTTAGCCACATCTACCCTAGTGTAGTGTTGGTCAAGACAAATGGTGGGATGTTAGCCACATCTACCCTAGTGTAGTGTTGGTCAAGACAAATGGTGGGATGTTAGCCACATCTACCCTAGTGTAGTGTTGGTCAAGATAGTTTGTGGGATGTTAGCCACATCTACCCTAGTGTAGTGTTGGTCAAGACAAATGGTGGGATGTTAGCCACATCTACCCTAGTGTAATGTTGGTTAAGATAGTTTGTGGGATGTTTGCCACATCATACTTAGTGTGTCATTGGTCAAGACAGTTGGTGGAATATTGGCCACATCTACCCTAGTTTGTCATTAGTCAAGACATATATGAGCTAAAACCATAATCCCAAAACGACACACTGACGTGTTCACCAATCTTTACTTAGAAACAACAGTGTGCTTTGTAAGATAAATAGAGACCTTATTTGAGCATGAACGAATAAGAAGAGAATGTCCCTGTTTCTTCTCCAAAATCTTCCATTGTAAATAATAAACCAGGTCTTCTGATTTGTCATTAGATTTAAAACATAAATTAATTTTGTTTTCCAACGTCTGATCGATTAATTCACTTTGTGTATTTATTTGTTGTCTAAATAATGATATATTAATCCAATTGGTGTATTTATTTGTTGAGTAACATATGATCTATAAATTCACTTTGTGTATGTATTTGTTGTCTAACTAATGATATGTTAATCCACTTTCTGTATTTATTTGTTGTCTAACATATGATCTATTAATTCACTTTGTTTATTTATCGTATGTCCAACATCTGACTTATTAATTCACTTAACAGTGAGATGAAGAAGATAATTGGAGGAAATGGCTTTAATCTAGGCTATTTTAGCAGCACACCTATTCGCTTGTGGATATATTTTACATAGCTATGCTTTTTTCCGACAATACTATGCTTCTTAAATGCGCATATTGTTAATCTCTTACATCTTTGGTAAACTTTTCTGTTTCCTTGAGTTGGTTCGACATCTCATGGTTCCTTTTTGCGAGGTCAGCGGCTTGTTTTCTTGTTTGCTGAAGTGTCGTTTTAAGTTTCTTCGTTTCTGGATCATCACTGTGTTCTTTGTTAAAATCCCAGAGTCTTGCCTCAAGCTTGAAAATAAGTCAAATTGGAATTGGCAAATGTTTTACAGATTATACAATTATGTTATCTGGGATCAGCAGTTTTACTCTCTACTCCCAAACAATTATCTGTTAGTTCACTTAGCTCAATACTCTCTACTCTAAATCAATTAATTGTTAATTCACTTAGCTCATTGCTCTCTACACTCAAGCAAGTATTTGTTAGTTTAATTATCTCAATACTCTCTACTTTCAATCAATTAGTTATTAGTTCACATAGAGCATTACTCTATACTTCCAAACAATTATCTGTTAGTTCACTTAGATCATTACTCTCTACTCCCATACATTTATCTGTTAGTTCACTTAGCTCATCACTCTCTACTCTCAAAAAAGTATTTGTTAGTTCACTTAGCTAATTACTCTCTACTCTCAATCAATTAGTTGTTAGTTTACATAGATGATTACTCTCTACTTCCAAACAATTATATGTTAGTTCACTTAGCTCATTACTCTCTACTCCAAAACAATTGTCTGTTAGTTGAATTAGCTCATTACTCTCTACTCCCAAACAATTATCGGTTAGTTCACTTAGCTCATTAGTCTCTACTCCAAAAAAAGTATATGTTCATTCACTAGCTCATTACTCTCTACTCTCAAGCAACTATTTATTAGTTAATTTAGATCATTAATCTCTACTCCCAAACAATTATCTATTAGTTCACTTAGTTAATTACTCTCAATGAATTATTTAGTAGTTCCCTTAGACCATTACTCCCTTCTACCAAACAATTGTCTGTTAGTTCACTAAGCTCATTACTCTCAACTCTCAAGCAAGTATTTATTAGTTCACTTAGCTCATTACTCTCTACTCCCAAACAATTATATGTTAGTTCAATTAGCTCATTACTCTCTTCTCCCAAACAATTGTTTGTTAGTTCACTTAACTCATTACTGCCTACTCCCAAACAATTATCCGTTAGTTCACTTAGCTCATTACGCTCTACTCTCAAACAATAATCTGCTAGTTTCACTAACTCATAACTTACCTCTGTTTTCAAATCATCCTTCTCTGTCTTCAGCTTTTCTATCTCACTTGGAAGAATTTCCATCTGATCTAACTTATTTCTTGCTTCTAAGAGACTGTCTTCTATTTCTTTTATTTTCATGTTGCACTCTGTTTGAATTTCACTTTGTCGATCCGACAACTTTGAAAATAGAACAAATTAAATGTCCTTTAATAAACTTGTACATTTTGTTTGAAATTATAGCATGAATATAACTCATATAGATGTTACACGGTTTTATATTATTTAATGGTAACGCTGACATACATGTTAACCCGATGTTAACGATACAATTAAGAAAGCTATGATTGCTTTTAACTCTGCAGCATTCTCCAGGTATATAAGATGTGCCTGTTCTGTCTCTTGCAGTATTGGTCGTGCGATTTGAAATTTCAATATATACACGTCACTGCAATGTATCTTAATACTGATAAAAAGCTGATATACAGACACGAATTATATGACTTGTATATTGTAAGACTACTATTTGATATTTGATTATTATATGATATATAACTATTTTAAGAAATGAGTATCATAATTTGCCATAATACGACATGACTATTACATTGCTTGGCTTGACTTGACTAGTACATGGTATAACTAACTTATGACTCAGATACATGGCATGTATATAAGAGTTTAACATGTATGATATATAACATAACTAGCGGATGTCACATACTTCACATCAGATGTGACGATTAATAAATATCAC
Organism: Ariolimax columbianus; assembly: GCA_036924085.1. Taxonomy (NCBI): domain Eukaryota; kingdom Metazoa; phylum Mollusca; class Gastropoda; order Stylommatophora; family Arionidae; genus Ariolimax; species Ariolimax columbianus. Next base: position 51,433 of record JAVGWX010000255.1, on the reverse strand, counting down.
ATATTTGTGTAAACGGAAGTGACAACAGCTAATACATCAGGAAATCACATTCATTTACCACAATTGTCTGAAAATTACATATATACACATACACAGACACATATATCAAGGAATGACAAATACCTGAATCTAGTTCTCAATGATGGCTAACAATTTTGATGTGGCCCTAAGCAATATACTATTTATTTGCACAATTCCTCCCTTCGTGTATAATATTTTTTTTTACCAAAGGTTAGGAAATACAATTTGTATCAAGAAAATGTCCTTCCATTCCAGCAACGTTCTTCTTCTTCTTCTTCATCGTACGCAGTCAGACATCAACCTTTTTTTTTTTCGAAAACAGCAGCGGTCATCCTGAGGCTGTCAACACTGCCAATTAGCTTTTCTAGTGTTGCCACTGGTGATGGCCACATTGATCTCTCTGATCCTCGTATGTCCGGCAGTTTTGCAGAAAATGCTCAGCGGTCATTTTCCCGGTACCACACGGGCATTCGTCAGTGCCACCTATCTTCAATTTGTTGAATAGGTGGTACCTCAGTCTATTGTAGCCAGTGCGAAGTCTGAAGACCACGACCTGCTCTCTTCGGTTCAACTGGTAATAGGCATCGTTTTTGGTGTAACCAGTATGTTCGCTTTCCCATTTGGTCATGTATCTGGCTTTGATAAGACGTTTTGACTCTTCGTACGTCATACTAGTATCTGTTTATGGTAGTCTTGCACCTTCTTTTGCCAGTCTGTCTGCCTCCTCGTTGCCTTGGATGTTGCAGTGTGATGGGACCCACTGTACCACTACCCTTTTTGGTGCGGACTGCTGGCACAGTTTGCAGAGTGCTGCTCTTAAGTCATTAAGCTCAGTGTTTTTCTGGCTTTTTAGCGCTGTGACTACGGCGAGAGCATCTGTAAGCAGGACTATATGGCTCTCATTTTCACTGTGTGTCACCATTTCTTCCACTGCCGCCCTCAGTGCCTCTGCCTCCGCTCTGAAATTGCTTGTGTACTTACCAGTAGCGAATGACAGTGTTATTTGTCTGCCATTTGGTAAGTTCAGGAATGCTCCTGCCCCTCCGTTCTGTGTAGTGTTTGTTACAGAGCCGTCGGTGTATGCATGGGTCCAGTCCATGCTTGGGTAGCTTTTCGATATGAAGCTTAGGGTAGTATCTCTCCTTTCTTTTTCAGTCTGGCAGTTTTTGTTTTCAATACCTGGTATATTTTCTACCACCTCTGGAAATATATCCTCCCTCCAGGTGGGTTTTGGTGTTGTTAGTGCGTTTATGGGATCTTCGTGCATCTTTGCTTTGGCTATTTCTGCAAAGTTTCTCCGCTTTAGTTTGCCATTTCCCAAATTGTTTAGTCTATGGTGCATTGGATGGTCAGTCAGTCTTCGGAGTTTCTCTGACTGCAGCTGGGCTCTGCAGTCTCTTCTATCGGTCATGGATTGCAGTTTTGTAATCTTTTCAAGTTCTACAATTGGCGTTGACTTCATGCCTTCTGTTATAACTCTCATGGCTTGGTTTTGAAGTTTGCTAACTTTATCGAAGATCGCCTTTGCTGCTGTTGTCCATGCCGCAATGCCATACTCGAGAACTGGTCTCACTCTTCCAGTGTACAGTTTCTTTAGTATGCCTTCGTCTGCTCCCCAGCTTGTGCCAGCATGTTTCCTCATGATTGCCATTCTTTCTCTGGCTCTCATTCGGTATCTCTCGATCTGACTTTTACATGTCATGCGCCGATCAAATGTGACTCCCAGATAGGTTGGGTTGTCGTTTGGCTGCATGAATTTGCCATTTCGACTTAATTTAGTATTTTGGGGTTTTAATGAAAGCGAGAATATTGTGCATGTGGTTTTCTCCTCGTTTATTTTGACCAACCATGAGTTCGCCCACTCTTCCAGCGATGTTAGGGCCGTCTGCATCCGATTTCTTGCTATGGTGCGATTTTTTTCAGAGGTCCACATAGCCAGATCGTCTGCAAACATTGAGCTATGGACTCTCCTTGGTATATTCTCTGTAATGTCGTTTATATATACCAGGAAGAGTGTGGGTGACAGTACTCCACCTTGGGGTACTCCCTGCTCGAGTGTCACCTTTTTCCTCATCTGCCCTTGTACTTGGACTCTGGCCGTTCTTTGTTTGAGGTAGTTGTTGATCCACTTGTACATTTTCCCACAAACGTCACTTCTTCTTAACTTGGCTCTAAGTCCGTCTTTCCAGAATTTGTCAAATGCCTTTTCCAGATCCACCCAAACAGCTACTGTGTGTTTCTGTGCCTGGTAGGCATCTTCTATTTCCTGGGCTATGAGGATGACCTGGTCCTCAGTAGATCTGTGCTGTCCAAAGCCGGCTTGCTGTGGAATTAGTATTCGTTTTTTTTCCAGATGCCACATCAGTCTGGTGTTTATCATACGTTCCATCAGCTTGCCGACACAGCTCAGTAGGCTGATGGGCCTGTATCCATTTGGATCTGTTTTGTCCTTTCCTGTTTTTGTTACTGGTACCAGTATTGCGTCTTTCCATGCCTGGGGTACAATTCCCCTTTTCCAGCTTTGGTTCAGGACCGATAGCAGTTTCCTCTTCGCTGTTTGGCCCAGCCCCATCAGCATTTCGTTTGTTATCCCGTCTTTTCCGGGAGATTTCCTTTTCTTTAATGTTCTCATAGCCTCTTCCATTTCGCTCATTGTTAATTTGGCCATCATGTGCTCTTCAGGTGCCGTATTGATGTTGTCGTGCTCATTTAGCTCTTCGCTAATGTATGTATGCTTATCTGCAGGGACCTCGATGTGCTTTGCTCTGGCATAGTGATCGACAAAAGCGTTTGCGGCTTTCTCACCTGTGAGCAAGTTTTCGCCCTGTTTGATGGTAATTTGTTTATTTTACGGGGTTTCGTCGTTCATGGCTCTGACTAACTTCCATAGCTTGTTTCCGTCTTTGTCCAGGTTTAGGCTTTCCGTTTTTTTTTCCAGCTGTCTCTTGCTGTTTGCTTGAGAGTGTATTTGTAGTTCGCCGTGGCGGCTTTGAGGGCGATGTTTGCCTCCATAGATTGTTCTCGCTCTGCCATGTTCCTTAGCATTTGTTACAGCATCTTCCGCTTTCTGTAACTCATCGTTCCAATAGGGCTTATAGTTTTTCCTAGCTCCTCTTGGGATGGTTTCAGTGGCGGCTTGCATTATTGCCTTGCTTAGGCTTTCCACCATGGGCTTCATTTTGTTGTTTCGTGTGTTGATGGTTTCACACAGCCCATCTGTCAAGATTGCAAATCTGTCCCAGTCGGCTCGTTTGTAATTCCAATGTGGGAGCGGTTTTGTTTCCTGTGGGCCTACTTCCATATCGATGTCTAGCCTGATCGGCCTGTGGTCGCTACCTGCCAGTTGGTTTAGCACCTGGCGGCCTATTTTATGGTGTATGTCCTGTGTGGAGAAGGCCAAATCTGGAGTCGAGGTGGTATGCCATGTTCTTGAACAGAAGCTAGGGCTATCCTCCGGCCTTTTGATTAGGGAGAGATTTGTATCTATCTCCCAATCTTCCACTTCGTCACCTCTGCTGTCTGTGTCAGAGTATCCCCATCTCTCCGAGTGGCTGTTGAAATCTCCAACTACTATGCAGTTGGAGTCTCTGACCTCCATACTCGAAAGCGATAGGTCTTTATTTGGTGGTCCGTACAGATTGAATATGCGGAGCTTCGTCTCTTGAGCCATTATATCAACTCCTACAATTTCTGCTTGTCCGGTGTGACTGACAGGTACCGCGCTACTCGGTATGCAGTTTCTGGTCAGTATCAGGACCCCTCCTTTGTGGCCTTCTCTATCGAGACGGAAGGTCTGGTATCCTCTGATTGAGAATTTATGATTTTTGTTGAGGTGCGTTTCCTGGATACATGCCACGTCAATCTTACCTTCATGCAGGTGATGTGTTAGGGAAAGTTTTTTGTTAATGACTCCCTCCGCATTCCACTGTAGTATTTTGAGGGTCTTGAGTTTTTGGTCAATAAAAGTTGCCCCATAGCCATGTGCCTTCACTCCACGACACATGGGTGGGTGACCACCAGTAGTCAATGGTGGGCCCCTTCGAGGCGTGAGGCCCGGCACTATCGCTGCCTGGCGGGACTCCGCAGGATGAGCGCCATGCGTTTTTCTAATCGGTTGTACTGTCATCATGCTGCGATTTACGTTGCACTGTTTTGTTAGGCTTGCGGCCACGTGCATCCGATTTCAACAGGCGTTTCTGTAGGGATGCCCTCCTTAGCCTTTGGCTGTCCCCAGTCTATCTGCAAGGCAGCAGTTGTTTATGATCAGAGTTTTCTCTCTTATGGAAGTATTCTTACCAGACTATCGAGTCTTCATTACTCGTGTCTATAGGGTGCGATGATGATATGTGAGATGGTATGATATATGATATGGACTGGTTTACCCGGAAGAGAGGCAGTCCAGTGTGTCTGTACCCCAGGATCGACACGTCCTGCCAGAAACGTAGCATTTGCATGTGAGTGGGGTATCTCTTTCTCCCTTTATTTTCTTGGCTTCTTTGCAGAGATGGTACGCCTAGCATTCCCCGCCACCTGGGATGTTGACACAGTGGGGTAGGTTTGCAATGTCCTCTGGTCTGCATCTCTTCTGCGTCCAGCATGATAGCTATATGGCTGGTAGCGTACAGAGGTAGATATCGAAGGAGAAGTGCATTTACCCAGGGGACAAGCCTGGTAGTGTCACAGAGATGTTGTTCGCCTAGTGTGCGGACAGATCTCATGGTCATTGGTTGAGTCTCGACAGTTCACAGTGAGATGGCTGCTCTGCTGTTTTCGACATCCCGACCAGAAACTAAGTCTTATGTTTTGGATTTTTCGAACCCTATTGCCGTATATGGTGAGTATCCGGCAGCTGTCCGCCCGCTTTGGTCGGCGGACGGCAGAGACCTCTTTCTGCGGCTCTACCAGGATAGGGCTGGGGCGCGAGCCCCAGGTCCCGAACATGTAGGAGCCTCCCATTGCAGTGGTGCTGAGACTTTTGGGCGGGATTGCGGCTTACAGGGTTCGGCCGTAATCCCCCACTTGGTAGCCTCGCGCCATTGGCTTATCAGCCTGGTACGTGAACCAAAGTGTCTGCGGCTCCTCTCGATATGAGCTGGTTTTCCGTAGCAACGACCTGTCATTTGTAGGGTAAAACTGACCTGTATTCAGATGGTCTTTTTCCAGCACCCGTTCACTATTTTGTCAAACGAATTTATTGAGGGCTTTTGTTTGTCAATGACCAGGTATATGAAATCTGCGGTTTCTGCAGGGTTAAACACGATTTCCGTAGCGTTCTTTCGTTAGAGTATTAGAGAGCTGACTTCTCCTCCGTGAGTCTAATAGCAGCATACGTTCATTATTAGACCCAACGGTAGTGCTCTCGATTTGTCAGTCGTTCTACAGTATTGGCGTGTTCAGTCACATTTAGCCGCAGGTTCCACTCCTGGATGTGCCCTTCCGTCAATTCCTTTAGCGAGACAATCAAGTTACTTAGGGGGTAGCCCCAAAGTTTCGAGGGTCTAAATCCAGCACCCGTTCCATATTAGACACAACGAAAGTGCTCTCGGCCTGTAAATCCTTACAGTGTTGGCGTGTTGAGTCAAATTAAGCCGCATGCTCTACTCCTGGTGGTGCCCTTCCGTCAATTCCTTTAAGTTTCAGCTTTCCAACCATACTTCCCCCGGAACCCAAACACTTTGGTTTCCCGGAAGCTGCCCGCAGAGTCATCGAAGCAAATCCTGTGGATCACTAGTCGGCATAGGTTTTGGTCAGAACTACGACGGTATCTGATCGTCTTCGCGCCTCTGAATTTCGTTCTTAATTAATGAAAACATTCTTGACAAAAATTTTCGCCGGAGCTGTACAGACGCAATCTTCACACTTAGACAACTAGCGTAGAAAATAATAAACTATGTTCAGACACTACACGCTGCTTTCGTAGACCAAGAGAAGACATTCGATCGAGTGAATAGATACCAACTTTGGACAGCAATATTGCGTGATGAAGCAAACAAACATTTTCCAACCTATGTAAAAGACTGTAGGTGAATATCCAATGTACAGCAAGAAAAAACACATGATATTTTCAAAGATATCATATAAGATCCGGTGCACGGTAAAGTTGTGTACTATCTCTTTTAATGTTTATCACATATATAAACGGAATATGTCAAAAAAGTCAACATTAGGGAATGAAACAGCCTCAGTGACCAATTAAATTATCATCTCTTTTTGCTAATGACCAAGTACTAACAGAAACTTAACAAAAACAACTGCATGAACATATCAACAAACTTAATGAGGTCTGTACTGGATTACGATATGAAAACTGACATGAAGAAAACCGAAGTGATGACGACTGCAAGAAAGGAAATGGGAACACAATTATTATACAAAAAGCAAAAGTAATATAGGAATTAGGTTTTGACTAAACCTTCATCCTCCATCTTTGACAACAGTCTCCAACTCACAGTAAACACTACCTCCCTTTTTGTCAATGACGACCACCATGTGTAACCTTAGTTTCAACTTTCTTCAGCTGAGTTTCAATATCCAATTTATTTCGCTAATTTTGACCCTCTGAGAATACGATTCTATCCCCAACTTGGCTGTTCCTCCATTGAGCTTTTACAATACATAGTTAAGTGGTCTTCAAACAATATTGTTAGTACACATTTTCTTCTTTGCTTTTGCTTTCACTCTTATACCCCTTTTAAACCATATCCTACCTGTTTCTTTACCGTATCATCGTCCTCTCTTTCCTTGCGAAACTCGGCTTGGTTCTGTTCAAGTTGATTAGCCTTCTTCATTATTTCCTCTAGCTTTTCTTCAATTTCCTTAACCTTCTTGATAGTACCCACGTGTTCATTCTCATATTCAGTCGAGTGAACATCAATCTTTGAAAAATATAATAAACAAAAAAATATTGTGTAAGTATTGGAAAGCAGGGCTTGTCAGGACACCCAAACCCTTCTCCACAACATGGTATATGATCATCTTGCTTTATACGAAAATAACGGACATTATATTGACATAAGACCTCTAGGTAGACCGAGAGAAGACCTTTGGATAGCCATAGTTGTTGTTTGAGTTTATGAAAAGGCATCGTAGAGATAAATTCGGCAGGCTGGCAGGAAGCCTGTGAGAGAGACTGGAAGTGAGAGAGTTTACACGGTGGTTGTCCTATAATACACCTCGAGTTTGGCCCGTTGTGCTCAATAGGAGCTTATGATGGACACCCTGTGAACATTACGAGCACTGATTGTGTGTGAGACTACATATTCTCCTGATTACGTGAAGTGAACTGATTATATTATATACATGTATGTATGTATATATATATATATATATATATATATATATATATATATATATATATATATATATATATATATATATATATATATATACCAATTTCAGTGTTTAAAAAATGTTATTTTGTTAAATAAATATTGTGAGCCCAACTTCCCTTCGTTAGTACTAAGCCTACACTATTTGTAACTGTCCCTACATTCTGGTATCTGAACTATTTATATCCTCTAACTGTATTATCTTAAGTGGCCAACAGTCGAAGTCAAAAAGGTACGTCGCAATACTGCAAGAATGCGATACCTATCCGGTCAACCGTCCAACATCTGGGCAGATTACGTCGGGGTGGCTGGCGCCCTTTGTACACTAATCAGCCATGTCTTCTCACCCAAGGACTGTAAGGGTAACATTACAATCCTTACATGGTCCCCACTGGGGAAGAACGTCCGGGAGTATCACACCAAAGACATGTGGACTGATCTAGTTTTCCCTAAATTGTTTCTATCTCTTTTACCCACCGTGTTGATTGTCTGCTGAAGGATGGTGATTCGTTTCTCTTGCACAAAGTAGCAGGTAAACACACCTCTGTCGACATCCTTCAGCTGTTAGAGATGGAATCGCTGATCAACTCTGGACTGATTCCGAATCACACCCGCCATGTTTTCAATGGTCTGCTGAGGATACTATGAGTCGGAGGATAACGCAATTTTGCAAATTTGACGGCTGGTATGTGCTGTATACACCAGAGGTGACGTCATATTACGCATCGTACGTATGTTCAATTAGTGCAGTTATGTCCGGTTTCATTTGAACACGTGTCGTACATTTCTATCTTTGATTAACTTCAAACAACACAAATACATGATTAACAGGGGGACGGCGTGGCCTAGTGGTTAAGTGATACGGCTCACAACCAGAAGGTACTAGGTTCTTCTTCTTCTTCTTCTTCGTACGCAGTCAGACAGTAACCATTATTTTTTCGAAAAAAGCGGCGGTCATCCTGAGGCTGTCGCCACTGCCATAGAGCTTGTCTTGCAGTTCCACTGGTGATGGCCACATCTACTCTCTCTGATCCTCGTATGTCAGGCAGTTCTGCAGCAGATGTTCAGCGGTCATTTTACCAGTACCGCACGGGCATTCGTCGGTACCATCTATCTTCAGTTTGTTGAATAGGTGGTACCTCAGTCTATTGTGGCCAGTGCGAAGTCTGAAGACAACGACCTGCTCTCTTCGGTTAAACTGGTAATAGGCATCGTTTTTGGTGTAACCAGTATGTTCCGTTTCCCATTTGGTCATGTATCTGGCTTTGATAAGCCGTTTTGACTCTTCGTACGTCATACTAGTATCTGTTTGTGCTAGTCTTGCACCTTCTTTTGCCAGTCTGTCTGCCTCCTCGTTGCCTTGGATGTTGCAGTGTGATGGGACCCACTGTACCACTACCCTTTTTGGTGCGGACTGCTGGCACAGTTTGCAGAGTGCTGCTCTTAAGTCATTAAGCTCAGTGTTTTTCTGGCTTTTCAGCGCTGTGACTACGGCGAGAGCATCTGTAAGCAGGAGTAAATGGCTTTCATTTTCATTGTGTGCCACCATTTCTTCCACTGCCGCCCTCAGTGCCTTTGCCTCCGCTCTGAAATTGCTTGTGTACTTACCAGTAGCGAATGACAGTGTTATTTGTCTGCCATTTGGTAGGTTCGGGAATGCTCCTGCCCCTCCGTTCTGGGTAGTGTTTGTTACAGAGCCGTCGGTGTATGCATGGGGCCAGTCCATGCTTGGGTAGATTTTCGATATGAAGCTTAGGGTAGTATCTCTCCTTTCTTTTTCAGTCTGGCAGTTTTTGTTTTCAATACCTGATATATTTTCTACCACCTCTGGAAATATATCCTGTCTCCAGGTAGGTTTTCGTCCAGTAGTGATTGGTTTTGGTGCTGTTAGTGCGTTTATGGTATCTTCGTGCATCTTTGCTTTGGCCATTTCTGCAAAGTTTCTCCGCTTTAGTTTCCCATTTCCTAAATTGTTTAGTCTCTGGTGCATTGGTTGGTCAGTCAGTCTTCGGAGTTTCTCTGACTGCAGCTGGGCTCTGCAGTCTCTTCTATCATTCATGGATTGCAGTTTTGTAATCTTTTCAAGTTCTACAATTGGCGTTGACTTCATGCCTCCTGTTATAACTCTCATGGCTTGGTTTTGAAGTTTGCTAACTTTATCAAAGTTCGCCTTTGCTGCTGTTGTCCATGCCGCAATGCCATACTCGAGAACTGGTCTCACTCTTCCAGTGTACAGTTTCTTTAGTATGCCTTCGTCTGCTCCCCAGCTTGTGCAAGCAAGTTTCCTCATGATTGCCATTCTTTCTCTGGCTCTCATTCGGTTTCTCTCAATCTGACTTGTCCATGTCATGCGCCGATCAAATGTGACTCCCAGATAGGTTGGGTTGTCGTTTGGCTGCAGGAATTTGCCATTTAGACTTAATTTGGTAGTTTAGGGTTTTAATGAAAGCGAGAATATTGTGCATGTGGTTTTCTCCTCGTTTATTTTGACCAGCCATGAGTTCGCCCACTCTTCCAGCGATGTTAGGGCCGTCTGCATCCGATTTCTTGCTATGGTGAGATTCTTTTCAGAGGTCCACATAGCCAGATCGTCTGCAAACATTGAGCTATGGACTCTCCTTGGTTTATTATCTGTAATGTCGCTTATATTTACCAGGAAGAGTGTGGGTGACAGTACTCCACCTTGGGGTACTCCCTGCTCGAGTGTCACCTTTTTGCTCATCTGCCCTTGTACTTGGACTCTGGCCGTTCTTTGTTTGAGGTAGTGGTTGATCCACTTGTACATTTTCCCACAAATGTCACTTCTTCTTAGCTTGACTCTAAGTCCGTTATTCCAGACTTTGTCAAATGCCTTTTCCAGATCCACCCAAACAGCTACTGTGTGTTTCTGTGCCTGGTAGGCATCTTCTATTTCCTGGTCTATGAGGATGACCTGGTCCTCAGTGGATCTGTGCTGTCTAAAGCCGGCTTGCTGTGGAATTAGTATTCGTTTTTCTTCCAGATGCCACCTCAGTCTGGTGTTTATCATACGTTCCATCAGCTTGCCGACACAGCTCAGTAGGCTGATGGGCCTGTATCCATTTGGATCTGTTTTGTCCTTTCCTGTTTTTGGTACTGGTACCAGTATTGCGTCTTTCCATGCCTGGGATACAATTCCCCTTTTCCAGCTTTGGTTCAGGACCGATAGCAGTTTCCTCTTCGCTGTTTGGCCCAGCCCCATCAGAATTTCGTTTGTTATTCGGTCTTTTCCGGGAGATTTCATTTTCTTTAATGTTCTCATAGCCTCTTCCATTTCGCTCATTGTTAATTTGGCCATCATGTGCTCTTCAGGTGCCGTATTGATGTTGTCGTGCTCATTTAGCTCTTCGCTAATGTCTGTATGCTTATCTGCAGGGACCTCGATGTGGTTTGCTCCGGCATAGTGATCGACAAAAGTGTTTCCGGCTTTCTTACCTGTGAGCAAGTTTTCGCCCTGCTTGATGGTAATTTGTTTATTTGACGGGGTTTCGTCGTTCATGGCTCTGACTAGCTTCCATAGCTTGTTCCCGTCTTTGTCCAGGTTTAGGCTTTCCGTTTTGTTTTTCTAGCGCTCTTACTATCTCCTAGTCAAGGGACTTCAAAACAAAGCAACATCTGATATTCTCCATATTACTTACTACTCCATACATAGCTTCAACCTCCAATGATACAAGAGGTACATACGACGATCTCATGTCAATGTAAACGCTTCGTATTCGCTAGTAACAACTGCTACCTCTATTTCGGTCTGTATATATGTGCAATGTTCCTATAGTTCTTGTATAATAGTCTCTACACACTTGAGGCATGCTACCATCGTACGTTCCTTAGCAGATGTATCTGCGTTTATTGTATCTGATTGAGGAGAGAAAGAATTTGAAACAAGCTTATATGACTTCATTCGAGTGTGACGTGGAAGCTGTATTCTCATTTCCTGTTGCTTTAATCGTTTCCACTTTAGTATCCGTCGGCTAATATGGTTCATTTCGCCGTGGCTGTCAGGTAGCGTAGCCAGATTGTGATCAGCACTTAATTTGGGGGTTGCGATTATTTCCCTTGTATCACTCGTTGCTTGACTTCACACCAGGGCCGCTCTTCCTTTATTGCAATTTGTAGCGACCCGTTCCTTGGCGAACTTATTGAAGACCGCGCATGCTCAGTAGACGTGCTATCTATCTTCATGTGTGAATATTTTCTTCGTCCTATTTTCTCTTCTATCACTTCTTTATTCTATATTGCTTATTTCAATGTTCACCCAGTTTTTTCTTCTATTACACGATTCCCACTTGTGTCCAGTTTGGTACACGGGGGTTTTTCTCGGGCTAATGCTTCTCCACGTACGGAAAGTAATGGCAACCTACCGTACTGCATACTTGCGATGAAACTTATAATAGTCAGATAGATGGCGGTTGCGAGAAGCTACGTTCTGTAAAAGGACATGCGACTTACTTACCTGTTACCTTCATTGACCCTTCAGGTCCGTCCACTTTATTTCCGATATGGGCCGTCTCTTGTCCCTTTGGTTGCGCATTGCGTCGCCTTAAGTCTTAATGTTTACACTACTTAATAACTGTGCCAATACCATTCTCTTCTTTAGTTAAAGGCATCATCTTTGCCTCTAACCTCCTTCCCTCCCCCGCTTTGCACGTGGTGAACATGTCTAACGGGTATTCCAACAGCGTCATACGATCACTTTGCTTAATATTACTATTACTTAGACGACAAGATTCTTTTAATTTATTCCCCGAATTAGACTTATCTACCGTTTGCGTATTTTAGCGGCATTCTTGGGGTTTGAAGTCCTTCAGGTCCCTACTATCTCACTATTTAGTTTTTTCCCTTCTCTCCATCTGATTTGTTCAGGAATAGTTAAGTCCACTCAGTTTCATAAATTCTACCGTTATCAGTACAAGATCTATCATTCGACTATACTTCACACATTCCTCTGACGACACGATACAGCTAACATGAGGTGTGATATCTCGCATTTCTGTTCGAGCATCGATGAGCGTACCTCATTTCATCTTCTTGAGCTTCCAGAAGAAAAACAGCGCCAGGCCTTAGCATGCTCTGGCCACCATGTACGTCTAATGGACTTCTAATATGTATCCTCCTGTTTCTCGCAATTCCTCATTTATCATCAAATTTACCATTTTCTCGTTTATTCATATTTAATTACAGAGGATAAACTTTACTAAGCTATCTGACTTCTTTCTGCATGACCTATAATTCTACCTGATCCAATTGTTATATCGGTCAATTTTTTTCAAATTGATATTTAATTTACATGGGTGTCTCTCCAACACATTATGTCGGGTTATGTCGAAGCTATAGGAAGAGATGGGCAGATCGAAATGTATTCAAGTGTACCCGGTTACGGGAGAAACTGATCTAAGTGAACTATTGTAATGGGCTTAAAGAATCATGGCCACATGGACCAATTTTCAATATCATGTGAAAAACCTCCTTAAATCCGTGTTGTTCAGTGGATTGTATCCCTTAGTTCATCTTCCTTACATACAAGAACGTCAACATGTGTAACAGTTCCCGCCGGAGCAAGAGAGTTCAGGACAGGGGTGATGTGGTTGATGATAATAAAGGTACCAGAATATGTTAAAGCTTAAAAGGTACCCGAATGCGTGTCAAGGTCACTCACCGTCTCAACAAAGGAGAACATAGTTGGGGCAAAGAATGTGGTCAGGTAGGAGCTGACCACTGACCTTCCGATTTGGGTAGGGAGAGAATGACTGACAGGATTGGCAGCGGGGCTTGCTGTGATAGATGAGTGACAGATGTGCAAAGTATTTCGTTCCAATAAGACTGAATATAGCCATCCCCTAAGATCCATTGGTTAGGCTCTAACTTTGCTTGAGTGTATATAACTCGAGAAAAAGTTTAGCTCAGTAGGCTGGATAGAGAGGAGAGGAGAGCGAGAGAGTGAATGTAAATAGGAGTCTGGTTTAGCTCACCGACTTAGATAGAGGAGCGATTGATAAACTGTTGTACGAATGTTAGTGATAGAACAGGATCGCTCAAACAGGTGTGTGAGATCTGTATTAATATATAATCTGAACGTGTGATCTAAAGAGGGCACATTGTGAACTAGGTATGTCCAAATCGCCCACCTGAAGGGATTTGAGTGAGGAAGTTTTTGATAAGGTGTGTTGAGGATGCAGTTAAAGAGATGTGTGTGTTTGGGCAATAGAACTGGATAATGATAGTTGGGAATTCCATCAAGAGCTAATGCTTAAAATTTCCCCTTTAGTTTAATGTTTACATTAACATATATATGTAATATAAGAATAATTAGTTCAGATGATATGTTTTGTATTGTGTTTGTAATTTCAGTACTCATTTTTCTGATATGAATATTATATAATAGATATGCCATCTGCTGTGTGCTATATTTATTGCAGCGTGTGGTCATGATGATATGGATGAGTGTGATAATGTGCTAAGTTAGAATAACGGCCAGGGCAAACAGTGAGGTCTGATACGCATGTGACAGATTTTAACTGTTTACACATATTGTAGATAGGAGTTTAGACATGTTTTACAATAAACTAAAAAGGCGGGAGTAAGGAACAGAAAGTGGAAAGACAATTATTTTCGTTTCTCTCGTTCTTGGTATTGAACTAAGTGACCAATTAAGTGCAGCTGAACTCAGTTCTGCCAAAACTTAAATAGTTTAATAATAGAGCATACGCTTTGTCCCAGGTACGCAATTTACGACAATCCCAACCGCGCGTCATGACAACTGTTAGATGATAGCGGCTGTAGCCAGTTAGTACCGGTAGATTTTGTATCGAAAAACCCGCGTCGTCTGGAAAGCCCGTGACAAGGCAAGGAGAAAATACACACCAGATCAGACAAGGACGTGTCGTTTTGGAGATCACGTAGTCTAGTGAACTGGTGAAATAGAGACAAGCTAAGGTCCGGGTGGACGCTAACAAAGGATAGAAAAAGAGTTGAGCCTAGAAGTCGAGGTAGGACAGACCGCCGAGTTCCCGGACAAAGACGAATGAAACACACGTCAGGATAGATTCAAATCAAAGATAATCTACATGTGTTTCTTTAGCGAAAGCCATCTTTAAGTACTAGCAACAATAAAGGGCAATTATCAATATGTTACTTATTGGTCAAGCAAACAGTTGTATAGATCGTATAGGTACAGTATCATCTTGAGTTAGTCTTCAATGAGCAAATTAAATCACGTCAGTACAGTCTACATTATCATCTTTAGCGAGTCTTCAAAAATCAAATTGAAACAGTCTTCTAAAATCATATTTCGATACCACATTGATCTACAGCCGACAAAGAAAATAGGACAACGGACGACTACCTGAGTTTTAAAAAATTCGATCAGCGGAAATCCGAAATAAAGTTCGTTCAGTTAAGGTAAATGTTTCTGTTGAGACTTACAGCAGGCCAGATTAAGAGAGAAGAGAAAATCAGGCGATAACTGTGTTAATAATAATAGGATTAACTGTAGGTTGTGTAATATGAAAACCATTTAAGTAGGAGTGTTTTAGTAAATCGTGTGAGAGAATAGAGTGAAGCGAACATTGTATCGTGTTGGAATAAAGTATCTCGTTGTATCGCGTTTTTCAAAAAGTGTCGCTTGAATTTGTTTTGAGTGAGTGTAGTGTGAATTGGATAGAGCAGACTCCTTTATCGTCTGCTACAGATCTACATCAATGTATCAGCTCTGCCACACAAATAAGGATCAATTAGACGTATGTGAATAATGAAACTCAAAAAAAGTTAATGTATTACAGATCTAGTCATTACAATATTATAAACACTATCTAAATTAAAATATAAATACATGGAGAGTTTGTAAGCATGAGCTTGTTTGACGATGGGTCTAACAATACACGCAGCTCGTATTTATCATATCCTTCTTATCATAGTTCGCCTAGACTACATCTACACAATTCTTGTTCTATAACTGACTAACTAGATTCGTCGCCACATGGTGCCCTTTACCAGTTTGTGATGCAGTTGATCTCTGACTGTCGCCAGCCCTGCGATGTGTAACACAAGCTTCTTACCGATATTGTGGGTGTGCTCGTTGTGGATTCTGTTTAACACTCTCGTTCCGTGTTAGGTAATTTCGATCTGCTTGACCTGATTACTTTGTATGATCAGGTATCTCTCGTCCTCAGCAGATCAGCGCGAGGTGATATGGAAAAACTGCAGATACTTTGTTTTTACTTTGCCTCGTTCTCACTCTGTAAATACCAGCTCATTCAAGGTCCAGCATGTAGAATATTCAGTATTAGTTCAAACAACATTTCCAAGCTGCTCTTTTCTGCACCGCAAAGAGCCAGCGAGTAGAATCTACAGCTTTCGTTAAGAAGTTGTCTTATAACTGGATGCGAACATATCTCTCGATTGTGTTGCTGGGTTTGATTCACGATATCCTCTAGTATGCAATAACGTCACAGTGGTTAACTTCCCGTGGTCTCTCTGTTTGCATCTTTGTTTAATATAATTGTTTTGCTCCTCCTGAAACCAAAATGGCGCAGGTCACCTGATACCACTGTCCCTTCTCCGTTGATATGTCAGCAGTCAATCTTATCTAGTTACTTTTAATAGGAGTTCTATTGACTAGAATTACTACTTGTCACCATGACAATCTACCAGTTACATTTTTATATATGGTGTCGCTTTTCATCTCCACCCTCATTTCTTGGACCAACTCACAGTAAAAATTATCTCCCTCTTATATGTTGCTAGTCAAACCCCTGCTTTTTCAATGAAGACCCACCGTGTGTGACCTTAGTTTGAACTTTCCCCAGCTGTGTTGAAAAACCCAATGTCCTTTGCTAGTTTCAGCTCTCCTAGAATACGTTTTTTGTCGCAACTCCTCTGCTTCTCAATTGATCTGTTACATTACATGTATATGTGGTATTAAAAAAATGTTGCTGGTACATTTTGTTGTTGTTGCTTGTTTGCCTTCCCTTTTAGACCCTTCAAATAGTTTCCTTACTGTTTCTTTAACTCGTCATCTTCTGATCTTTTCTCGTGAAACTCAGTTTGGTTCTGTTCAAGCAAATTTGCCTTCTTCATTTTTACCTCTAGTTTTCCTTTAATTTCCTTCACTATCTTGACATTAAAAGATCGTGTCACAAACGTAGACATCCGTCAGAGAGTTGAAGACGCTATTGGTCCTTTCGAAGATCTGTTCACAACTATCAAAATACGAAAGATGGCCTGGTGCGGGCACGTCTCGAGGTCAAACGGAATTCCCAACTCGATACTCTTTGGACCCGTACCGGGTCAGAGAGGGCGAAGACGTCCAAGGAAAAGATGGGTGGGAAACATCACTGAGTGGTCAGGCCTTCGTCCCTGTGAGATACGTCAGGCGGCGACAGACAGAGAGAGCTGGCGTGGGATTTTCATGTCTTCCTGTGTGCCCCAACGACCTGATAGGTTACAAGATGAACTGAACTTGACAGTATCCACAAGTTCATTCTCATATTCAGTAGAGCGAGCCTCCATCTTCAAACATGAAAACAATTCAGAGAAAACTCAATATGTAATCCACATAAATATAACCATGTAATCCACATAAATATAACCATGTAATCCACATAAATATAACCATGTAATCCACATAAATATAACCATGTAATCCACATAAATATAACCATGTAATCCACATAAATATAACCATGTAATCCACATAAATATAACCATGTAATCCACATAAATATAACCATGTAATCCACATAAATATAACCATGTAATCTAAAGAAATATAAATATGTATAATTATCATTTTTCCCATCCGGTTTTATTTGAAGCACATGGCCACAGCCGACGCATTCCATTGTTTCTTTATTTTAAGTTGTCGTCTTAAATTTTTTTTACCCGGGAGACCCAGGATGTCAGAAATGGAAAGATGTTTCTGATACCAGACAGACAACCTGGCTTTCTTCAATCACTTCATCGGGTCCGGTTGAGAAAGACCGTCAAGAACTGCAGTAGTGGTACAGGCATTTTGAATAATGCTAACGGTCTTTGCAACAAAAGCTTTCTCCTATTAGGAATGTTAGCAGTACCTAAACCCATACGTCTAGGTAGTAGTTTTTGCAAGTTTCTGTTCTTCCATCATGACCAATTCTGGCCTGATGGAGCTCGCCAGGAGGATCCCAATTCCAAACGACAAATATCCGATGATATCGATGTACTCAAGCTGTCCAACGACCTGAAATTAGTGCACACACCAACAATATATGTTTGTTTTCTTACAACATCAATTACAATCATTTTAATTACTTTTCTGACATAAATCTTATCTCTTAGCTTATCCTAACATGTTCCTACCTTTTTCTTTGACTCATCATCTTCAGTTCTATTCGTGTTAACCTCATTCTCGGTCTGTTCCAACCGATCAGCTTTAACCGTTATTTGTTTCAGCTTCTCTTCAAGTTCTGAAATTTTTCTGTTGTTCTCCTCCAACACTTGCTCATGTCTCATCAAGTAATCATCCATCTACAGACGTGAACAAGTTGGATAGATTCACTTACATTAAGTATTCATCCATCTACAGACGTGAACAAGTTGGATAAATTCCCTTACATCAAGTAATCATCCATATACAGACGTGAACAAGTTGGATAGATTCACTTACATCAAGTAATCATCCATCTACAGACGTGAACAAGTTGGATAGATTCACTTACATCAAGTATTCATCCATCTACAGACGTGAACAAGTTGGATATATTCCCTTACATCAAGTATATATATCTATCTACAGACGGGAACAAGTTGGATAGATTCATTTACATCAAGTATTCATCCATCTATAGACGTGAACAAGTAGGATATATTCCCTTACATCAAGTATTCATGCACCTACAGACGTGAACAACTTGGATAGATTCACTTACATTAAGTATTCATCCGTCTACAGACGTGTACACGTTGAATAGTTTAACTTTCATCGAGCTACTGGACACGTGTACGTGCGTTCGTACGTGCATGCGTGTGTGTTTGTGTGTGGGTTCGTACGTGCATGTGTTTTTGAATGTATATATGTTTGTATGTGTATGCGTGCATGCGTACGGATGTATGCATGTATGTATGTATGTATGTATGTTGGGGGTCGCTGTTGTCAAGAGGTTAAGGCACTCGCCTCTCACAGTGAAGAGTGAAAACGGTGGGCTATCGAATCCGGAAAGTGTCAACCGACCTCTGGTCTCACCGGAAATAAGACCAGAGTACCTGTGTCTCTTTGCTTTCACTACTTAATAACTCTGTCAATACCATTCTTTTCGTTAGTTTGAGGCATCACCTTCCCCCCCCCCCCCCCCCCCACCTGCCACCCCCTTGCACGTAGATCTCATGTCTTACAAGTACTCCAACAGCGTGATACGATCACTTTACTTAATAATACTGTTACTTTTACCCCAAGATTATTTTAATTTATTCCTCGAATTAGGCTCATCAGTTAAACGTATTTTAGAATCACTCTTGCGGTTTAACAATCTCCAGGTCCCTACCATCTAAGTATTTAGTCTGTTCCATTCTCTCTATCTGATTTCATTTGAAAATGAATCTTGAAGTGTACTCAGTTACACGTGTTCTGCTGCTATCAGTTCAAGATCTCTCCTTGACCTATTCTTCACACATTCCAAGGCGACACGATACAGCTTACCTGAGGTGTGGCCTTGCTGTTCGGGCCTCGATGAGGGTATCTCCTTTCATCTTCTTTGACTTCCAGAAGACTAACAGCGCCAGGCCTTTGCCTGCTCTAGCTAGCATGTACGCCAAATGAACTTCGTATATGTGTCCCCCTGTTACAGTTCTAGTCATTACAATATTTTAAGACTTTCTAAATTAAAATATAAATACATATGGAGTTTGTAAGCATGAGCTTGTTTGACGATGGGTCTAACAATACACCCAGCTCGTATTTATCATATCCTTCTTATCATACACATAGTTCGCCTAGACTAAATCTACATAACTCTTGTTCTATAACTGACTAACTAGATTCGTCGCCACATGGTGCCCTTTACCAGTTTGTGATGCAGTTGATCTCTGACTGTCGCTGGCCCTGCGATGTGTAACAAAAGCTTGTTACCGAGATTGTGGGTGTGCTCTTTGTGGGTTTAAGTTAACACTCTCGTTCCGTGTTAGATACTGTCTTTCTGCTTGACCTAATTATTTTGTATGATCAGGTATCTCTCGTCCTCAGCAGATCAGCACGAACTGGTATGGAAAGACTGCAGATACGTTGTTTTGACTTTGCGTCGTTCTCACTCTGTAAATACCAGCACACTCAAGAGCCAGCATGTATAATATTCAGTATTAGTTCAAACAACATTTACAAGCTGCTCTTTTCTGCACCGCAAAGAGCCAGCGAGTAGAATCTAGAGTTTTCATTAAGAAGTTGTCTCTGTAACTAGACTTGTACATATCTCTCGATTGTGTTGCTGGGTTTGATTCACGGTATCCTCCAGTATGCAATAACGTCACAATGGTTAACTTCCCGCCGGTTCTCTGTTTGCCTCTCTGTTTAATATTATTTTTTAGCTTTTCCTGAAACCAAAATGGCGCAGATCACCTGATACCACTGTCCCTTCTCCGTTGATAGGTCAGCAGTCAATCATATCTAGTTACTTTTAATAGGAGTTCTATTGACTAGAATACTTGTCACCATGGCAATCTACCAGTTACATTTTTATATATGGTGTCGCTTTTCATCTCCACTCTCATTTCTTGGACCAACTCACAGTAAAAATTATCTCCCTCTTATATGTTGCTAGTCAAACTCCTGCCTTTTCAATGAGGACCCAGCGTGTGTGACCTTAGTTTGAACTTTCCCCAGCTGTGTTGAAATACCCTATGTCCTTTGCTAGTTTCGGCTCTCCTAGAATACGTTTTTTGTCGCAACACCTCTGCTTCCTCATTGATCTCTTACATTACATATACATGTGGTATTGACAAAATATTGCTAGTACACATTTTTTTTTACTTCACTTGTTTGCCTTCCCTTTTAAGACCCTTCAAATCGTTTTTTTCCTGTTTCTTTAACTCATCATCTCATGATCTTTTCTCGTGAAACTCAGTTTGGTTCTGTTCAAGCAAATTTGCCTTCTTCATTTTTTCCTCTAGTTTTCTTTCAATTTCCATCGTTGTCTTGACAGAATCCACAAGTTCATTCTCATATTCAGTCGAGCGAGCTACCATCTTTAAACATGAAAACAATTCAGAGAAAACTAAATATGTAATCCATATAAATATAAACATGTAATCTAAAGAAATATGAACATGTATAATTATCTTTTCTCACATCCGGTTTCATTTGAATCACATGGCCACAGCAGATGCATTCCATTGTTTCTATATTTTAAGTTGTCTTCTTTATTTCTTTTTTACCCGGGATACCCAGGATTCCAGAAATGGAAAGATGTTTCTGAGACCAGACAGACAATCTGGCCTTCCTCAATCACATCATCGGCCCCGGTTGTGAACCAGCCTCAAGAACTGGCGTAGTGGTACTGGTATTTAGAATGTAGCTAACGGTCTTTGCAACAAAACCTTTCTCCTATTAGGAATGTTAGCAGTACCTAAACCCATACGTCTAGGTAGTAGTTTTTGCAAGTTTCTGTTCTTCCATAATGACCAAGTCTGGCCTGATGGAGCTCGCCAGGAGGATCCCAATTCCAAACGACAAATATCCGATGATATCGATGTACTCAATCTGTCCAACGACCTGAAATTAGTGCACACACCAACAAGATATGTTTGTTTTCTTACATCATCAATTACATTCATTTTAATTACTTTTCTGACATAAATCTTCTCTCTTAGCTCATCCTAACATGTTCCTACCTTTTTCTTTGACTCATCATCTTCAGTTCTATTCGTGTTAACATCATTCTGGTTCTGTTCCAACCGATCAGCTTTAACCATTGTTTGTTTCAGCTTCTCTTCAAGTTCTGACATTTTTCTGTTGTTCTCCTCCAACACTTGCTCATGTCTCATCACGTAATCATCCATCTACAGACGTGGACAAGTTGGACAGATTCACTTACCACACGTAATCATATATCTACAGACGTGAGCAAGTTGGATAGATTCACTTACATCAAGTAATCATCTATCTACAGACGTGAACAAGTTGGACAGATTCACTTACATCACGTAATCATCTATCTACAGACGTGAACAAGTTGGACAGATTCACTTACATCACGTAATCATCTATCTACAGACGTGAACAAGTTGGACAGATTCACTTACATCACGTAATCATCTATCTACAGACGTGAACAAGTTGGACAGATTAATTCATATTAGGCTACACCACTGGACACGTGTGCGTGCGTCGGTACGTGTATGCGTGGTTGTATGTTTGTGTGTGCGTGCGTTTGTACGTGCATGCATGGTTGTATGTATATATGTATGTAGGGAGGTAGGTAAGTATATATGTATGTATGCATGTATTTCTTTGTCAGGGTCCAGGTTTCTGCTCTATAAAATAAAATTGAATGGACATATCATTTTATGGTTCTCATTTTTAAGATCTGAGATATCTACTTTGACCGAATTGAAAAACAACATTAATGAAGAATTAAAATGCAAACTGTAACAAACCAATGCTTGCAGGTTTGTGTTCCTGATACCTACAATGTCTGTTATGTAAGCACCCAAGATGGATCAAATGTATAAAGTGTAAAGTGCACATAAAGTAAAAACAAGGGTAGTGCTACAGTGGGCACCATAGCGCTGTGACTTACACGACAACGAGAGAGCAGCATAAAACAAACATAACAATCATCTTCAACAAAAAGAAGAGCATTATACAAGCAAAAAGAAAAGTCGACTAAACTAGAGGCAAATATCACTACATTGATCGGCTGGAGAATGACCCAGTTCCTTAGGAGAAGAGGACATAGCAGACTGAACAGTCTGTTGCACTGACTACAATTGACTATATCAGCCATGTCCATGTTTACATTCGGACTAGCAGCACAGATAACCGAGAATATCTTACAAGACTGATATGTGATTGGTGAATTGCGTACAGACGAGCCTTCAGACAAACCATTCTGGGAGCCCTGAAGATCTCCCCATCACAGCGACCTTGATCTTGAGAACTGGTTTCATAGGTTGATATAAACAAAACAACAGCATACGAACGAAATGAAGAGAAACTGCAATAGAATGCAAATGCTGGGAACATTTCATAATAAATAAACTTCCGTACCAAAGCGTTACAGATAAATGTAATTTCTTAGCTGTTGTAACATAAGTGACAGAAGTAGATATAGTCCTAGAGAATGGAGTGTTAGAAATGTCCTTGTTCTGGGGCATTAATTGAGTGGACAATGTCGTTGATGATGAAGTGATTTATATAGCAAGGTCATAGAAGATGAATTATTGTGTACGGACAATGTCAAAGTGGATGAAGTGTTAGATAATTCATTGTCTGGGGGGTTTAGTTGTATGGACAATGTCATAGCGGATGAAGTGTTATATAATTCATTGTTCTGGTGGAGGGGGAGGGGGGTGTTTAGTTGTATGGACAATGTCATAGAAAATGCAGTGTTGTTATGGACAATGTCAAAGGGGATGAAGTGTTAGAGATATGTATTTGTTGCGTTGCTTTATTGTATAGACAATGTCATAGTGGATGAATTGTTAGAGATTATATTTTTCCACTGTTTTGGCTGCATGGATATTGTCATATGGAATCAATATATCATGTGATAGGTCTTTAGTCTCAGCTGTGGAACATCTCTAACACTCTATTGATTATAGGTATGAATTCATTCACAGTGGTCAGTTATTCAAATTCACTTTCCTTGCTAACAGTTGGTTGTCATTCAAATTCACTAAGCCTGTCAACATTGAGAAGTCATTCAAATTTACTAAGCCTGTCAACATTGAGAAGTCATTCAAATTTACTAAGCCTGTCAACATGGAGAAGTCATTCAAATTCACAAAGCCTGTCAACATTGAGAAGTCATTCACATTTATTTACCCTGTCTACATTGAGAAGTCATTCAAATTCACTTACTCTGTCAACATTGACAAGTCATTCAAATTCACTAAGCCTGTCAACATTGAGAAGTCATTCAAATTCACTTACCCTGTCAACATTGAGAAGTCATTCAAATTTACTTACCCTGTCAACATTGAGAAGTCATTCAAATTCACTAAGCCTGTCAACATTGAGAAGTCATTCAAATTCACTTACCCTGTCAACATTGAGAAGTCATTCAAATTCACTAAGCCTGTCAACATTGAGAAGTCATTCAAATTCACTTACCCTGTCAACATTGAGAAGTCATTCAAATTCACTTACCTTGTCAACATTGGACATAGACAAAGCATCATCACCCCTGTTCAGGCTATAAGGCGCTCCTCTCCCCGCAGCATTGTTTGCATGTCGGACTCTGTCCCCTTTCTGTAGCGAATTTCGACCTCGTCTATCCATTTTGAGATAACGAGCAGCTTATGTGTCTAGAGTTGTCAAAATAAAAGAAAGTATCCTACCCGTAGGCATGCCATCCCAATTTAATCAGACAGAGTGTAATACTTCTGTAGATGTTGTTGTCCTTATGTAAGTGACATAAATAACACAACCATTTCATAAATATATCAACCATTTCCGTCTGTTTGTCGGAATACAATTAAACACCTTACAAGTAATATTTGCTATATAATACAAATGCCTGAAGCCATGTTCAGTTGACTGAACTCACAGAAGTATAAATAAGGCTTTTTAGACTGAACTTCAGCAATCGAAAGATGCATTTGAAAGCAATACTTTGAAAATACATTGATGCTTTTGCTACTCCTTTTAAAAAAAATATGAAGCGCACTAAAATAGGTGTTAATCATTGGACGTCCCTCTATGCTTTATTATATTTCGCATCACCCCACATTCTACCACCTAAACAAGTCGATTTCACATGTACACATACACTCTCACATCACATCCTGACGCAAAGAAAACTAAACTTCACATGTAGCCATAAACTCTCACATTTGCATCCTGACACGTAGAAAACTAGACTTCACATGTAGCCATGAACTCCCACATCCCACCCTGACACGTAGAAAGCTAGACTTCACATATAGACATAATTTCTCACATCCCCTCCTGACACGTAGAGAACTAGACTTCAAATGTAGCCATAAACTCTCACATCCCATCCTGACACGTAGAAAACTAGACTTCACATGTAGCCATGAACTCCCACATCCCACCCTGACACGCAGAAAACTAGACTTCACATATAGACATAAACTCTCACATCCCCTCCTGACACGCAGAGAACTAGACTTAAAATGTAGCCATAAACTCTCACATCCCATCCTGACACGTAGAAAACTAGACTTCACATGTAGACATAAACTCTCACATCCCATCCTGACACGTAGAAAACTAGACTTCACGTGTAGACATAAACTCTCACATCCCATCCTGACACGTAGAAAACTAGACCACATGTAGACATAAACTCTCACATCCCATCCTGACACGTAGGAAACTAGACTTCACATGTAGACATAAACTCTCACATCCCATCCTGACACGTAGGAAACTAGACTTCACATGTAGACATAAACTCTCACATCCCATCCTGACACGTAGGAAACTAGACTTCACATGTAGACATAAACTCTCACATCCCATCCTGACACGTAGGAAACTATACTTAACAGGTAGACATAAACTCTCACATCCCATCCTGACACGTAGGAAACTAGACTTCACATATAGACATAAACTCTCACCCCATAATAAAAACAATGTTCGCCTAGGCATATGAAACCCGTCGCGTCGACCCAAGGCCACGATGACCAGTCGAAAGGACGCTCTGCCAGACTTCGTCTATAGTAGGGTTGAGGAGGTTGATATCTATTGAAGCCACGTGTTTCGAAGACAGGCTCTCCTGCCTCTCCAGCCAGCTGGTTGGATACCCTTAGCACTTTGAACTGCCTTGAGCAGGATCTGGTGAGCAGGAACTTCCTGACCCAGTCGGACAACATGTCCAAACAGGGACAGGCGGCGACGGTCCATGACTTCTGATACAGTTGGGATGTTAGTCATAGTAGAGACCTCGACATTACGGACGAGATTGTACCAACGGACTCCAAGAATAGGCCGCTGATTGCGCATATGAGAGGACTCGAGTCTTGAGATGTCCTTTTTCAGCAGAGTCCAGGTTTCGGCTCCATACATTAGCACTGAAACCACACACGACTGGTCAATTCGCAGCTTTGATCTCAGAGATAATCTACTATTGTTCCTCACGCGGGGGAGGTCGTTCATCACCGAAGCAGCGAAGGAAATCCGTTTTGACATAGCTGGGCTACTGCGTCCGTCAGATGACATCGTGTTTCTGGGATAAGTAAGTTCATTTACGCTCTCCGCTGTGTTACTGCGAACTACTATGTTCTGGGATCTGTGTCAGAGCCCGAAAACGGAATGTTGGTCTTCGCACATGAGAATGATGGTCCCAAATTTATTTTGAGCTTTACTATCCAGATACTCAAGATACTGTTGCAGCGCCGTGCTATCCGGACTTAACAGGACTATGTCATTCGCGTAGACGAGGCCAGTGATGGGTTTCTAGGACAGTGACAGAATCAATTAGTTTAGTTTTAAGTCTAGGTGTTTCTAGCACAGTGATACTATAGTTAAAATTAGTGTTACGTGCTGAATTTTCAAGCCCAGTGATACCATCAATGAGGGACTGTCGTGATGTGCGAGTGACAAAGGCTTTGTGTGGTGCCGAGTGTTGGACAGATCACAGACTTATTATGTCAACGTTTAACCTCCACATACAGCCCAGACGACGGCATAAGGTCGAAAACCGGAGAAGAGACTTAACATCTCCAATCTGCATAGTGGGCTCCATGTGGTACGCTTTTCCAGGGCTCTGGTCACCATTTACGGATTCATTGGAGGACAAATGGGTCTGTCTGAAAGATGCTGTCGACTCTATACCGCTTCTGAGCATTTGGGTCATGCAGATCGCAGAAAGCAAGACTGGTTTGATGTAAACGATGAGGCTATTAAAACTTTGCTGGATGAAAAACATCGTTTATTAGAACTTCACCATGACGTTCTCTCCTCATCTCCCAAAAATTTCGCGTTCACCAATATTCGTAGAATCGTTCAGAACCAGCTGAGGACTTTGCAGGAAACCTTTCTCAGCAGCAATGCAGATGGGATCTAGCGGTACACACACACAAATGACCCAAAGCGGTCTTACGATACCCTAAAGACGGTCTATAGTCCCAGGTCATATCATTTGTCTCATGTCTTTAATGCTGATGGCACGGCACTGGTGACCGACAAAGTCGACATTCTGGAGCCATGGTCAGACCAGTTCAGTGCTATCCTTAACTGTCAATCCAATATCAGTGAATTAGCAATAACACAAACGCCTCAAATTGCAGTCAATGACAAGCTGGGTATCCCGCCAAGTACATATGAGGTTGAGAAAGCAATCAGCTTAATATCCAGTGGTAAAGCCCCCGGGTCAGATGCTATTCCTGATGAGCTCTACAAAGCAGGAGGCCATGTGCTGCTTCACAAGCTAACAGACTTCTTTTGCTCAATTTGGGATAGAGGTTATATGCGGCAGGAACTGAACGATACCATGATTGTCCGCATGTACAAGCACAAGGGCAATCGTCAATCTTGTGATAACCACATGGAAATCTCCCTCATGTCGATCGCTGGAAAATCTGGGGCTGATCTCTCGCTGGCGCGATTAACTTTCATCCAGTATTCGTACAGCGATCTCAATCCCGCCAGGCGGAGTGAGAGCGCGGGCTTGCCTAACACGCTCGCCCGCCTTTCCCGGCACTGTAGCGGGACCAAATTTGTGGAGTCGTACCGCTGGAAAGCGTGGTTTACTGTGGTCCGTATCTCGAAGCTTTGTCAGTCCGTGGTGGTTAGTCGAAGCCGTATAGCTAATATCGATAGTTCGTATCGCTGGTGGTCATTCTCTCGCAAAGAGCTTATGACCGGCAAATGGAAAGCAGGAATCGTGCCTACAGGCCCTGTCCTCGCCCGACTAACCGGTCGGAGAAGGGCAGGCCGTCAGGCAAAAATCGTCTCCAGTCCCAGTGAAAATCATCGCCGGGGCCGATGGGATCCGTTCTCCGCAGAGCGCTGCCATCCCTTCCCGAGCGAGACCGGTCGGTTGGTCGGTTGGTGTGTGTACGGGCCCCTGTCGGGCGGTCCTAGGTCAAGGGAGTGACGAACGGAACAACCGTCCGTCCGTCAGTCGGTCCCTGCGGCCGTCCAGTAGAGGATTTTTACACATCCATCCTTCTTTCCATCGCCGACCGGTGTGTGTGGTTCGTCCGTCTCCGACATATATCTGTTTGAGCCTGCCAGTAGTCATATGCTTGTCTCAAAAATTAAGCCATGCATGTCTACGTTCCCACTTAGTGTCTCCATCATTATGTTTCGCCTGTATTGACGTGAGGTAGTGTTTTGATCAGTATGTTTCGCCTGTCTTCACGTGAGGTAGTGTCTCCATCAGTATGTTTCGCCTGTCTTGACGTGAAGTAGTGTCTCCATCAGTATGTTTCGCCTGTCTTTACGCGAGGTAGTGTCTTCATCAGTATGTTTCGCCTGTCTTGACGTGAGGTAGTGTCTCCATCAGTATGTTTTGCATATCTTGACGTGAGGTAGTGTCTCCATCAGTATGTTTCGCCTGTCTTGACGTAAGGTAGTTTCTCCATCAGTATGTTTCGCCTGTCTTGATGTGAGGTAGTGTCTCTATCAGGATGTTTCCCCTGTCTTGATGTGAGGTAGTGTCTCCATCAGTATGTTTCGCCTGTCTTGACGCGGGGTAGTGTCTCCATCAGTATGTTTCCCCTGTCTTGACGTGAGGTAGTGTCTCCATCAGTATGTTTAGTCTGTCTTGACGTAGGGTAGTGTCTTCATCAGTATGTTTAGTCTGTCTTGACGTGGGGCAGTGTCTCCATCAGTATGTTTAGTCTGTATTGACGTGAGGTAGTGTCTCCATCAGTATGTTTGCCCTGTCTTTACGTGAGGTAGTGTCTCCATCAGTATTATTAGTCTGTCTTGACGTGAGGTAGTGTCTCCACCAGTATGTTTATCCTGTTTCTGTATATTATTTACTGTCTTCTGTAGCCACAAAATTATTATAAAAAACTGCCGATTTTTGAAAGTGTTTGCGGCGGAAAATGCAATCTATGATTTGGTAAACTGACTTTGAAGACGCGCATTCCGTAAAATGACAGCTACACTTGCCGTCCTTTGATTAATACGGTTCTAAATATAGAAGTTGGAAACATAGTCTGATACGAAATGCTGGCGGCAGATTCATTTTCCTGTTTGCATTCAAGAACTAGAAATATTTTCAACATTCATAAAGTTCCCAGAAAAAATAGAAATATTGAATATATTTTGGCTTTCCTGTCACTACAGTTCCAACGAGTAACATGTGATGGTTATGGGAAACTTCTTTCATTGTATCGTAAATGGAAGACACTTTCTGTTTTAACACAGCACAAAATTCTCCGACACGACTGTGGGTTTAACGTTGTCCTGGCATTATAGTTCATACAGCCAGACCACGGGTTTGCCTGATATTCAAATAACCACACATTACAACGCACACAGCCTTTGGGAATAGAGAAATAAGGCGAACGAAAAAAATTTAAAAAAAATTTTAATTTAAAAAATCAATAGTCGACAACTGACACTTGTGTCTACGGAGACGTGCTGCTGTTTTCCATCTGGCTTAGTTAGTTGGTTAATTTTTGTGTTTTCTTCCTTTCGTTTATCCTGGCATAGGCATCGGCTCTAGGAAATAGTACTGTGGTTGCCTTGTGTCGAATCTTCACAATCTAGTACACATGGCTGCACCTCACGAGATCGGCACGCCTGGCGAAATTACCACTCTTCGCCTATTTGCAGACATTTTCGGTTTGGTGTACCTGTGATACGTAGACACGAGGCAATAATGAACGAACACACATCGCCGGGGAGAGATTGGACCCTGCCGGCTAGCACGATGTCCAACACACATCGCCGGGGAGAAATTGGACCCTGCCGGCTAGCAAAATGTCCAACACACACCAGTCACATGCTGAGTGATGTCTCTCCGAGGTCATGCAGCAATGGACAGGCAAGAAACACACCAATCAACAGATGTTATTCTACGTTTGAATACATGCTCCTGTTGTGTAGAATGGCTGGACGCGTGCTATTACCAGTTGATATATATTTTGTCACCCGGAGTTCAAGTCGGAAATATGCGTGTCATTATTTTCCTGTGACATTTGATGGGAACAAAGCCACTGTGTGGATTTGAGGGTTGTCTACCGTAACGTTGATCACCTTCTCTGTGATACCTATCATTTTCACATCATGTGACGTCTCAAAGTCAAGGTGCGCAAATGGTTTACCAGCAACGATTCCCCAGTTTTGCATGTGTCGTTGTCATTGATGAAGTTTTTGCGGCTTGTACCTGTGATTCACGCACGTCATCACAATGTGGCTGGACTACCTCCGCTAGCCTCTGTGGTTACAGGCAAACCAGATTACCGTAATCATAGTTACCTTATCACTATATGGGTGGCTTTGACATTCACCTTATTACAACACTTTGTGAATATCTGGAACATAATTTCTTTGCATTTCGTTATAAATATAAGGTTTAGTCTTGGTCCTGCGACATTCCCAACCCATTAGATGTCATACCCTTGTTGCTTTGCAGGATGCCTGTCTACGGAAAATACTTCGGAGGTAAACCCTGAGAAACAATCTACGTCCTCAGCTATTTTCAGCCCCCTTGATAATTTTCTTGCCACTGGTCAAAGTTATCTCGGGACGAGATAGTGAGGCTAACAAATGGCGCGTTTTTCAGCGGACAAAGAAAGGAAACATTGTCCACACGTCTGGTCAGAGAGAGTGGCCAACATCGCAGGTGACAGACAACAATATGAGTGCAAACAGTAACACGTGCACATTGTTTACAGATTGGCACAGACAATTGTGGTTTTAGAAAGGACGAGAACATCTACAATGGACCCGATAACACTGGACATACAACAAGGCTTTAGAGCAAGAGAAATAACAACGTGAAGATGGATTGTCGAGTTAAACAAACACTAGAAGAATGGACAGCGAGTATATCACATGCATGAATAAAATAACATATGGAAGAATATCTCACCCGATTCCTTCGTGACTAGCAACGAATAGAGTTTATGTCATGATTAGCATCCTACACGGAGCATATCATGTCTAGCAACCATTAGAGAATGTCATGACTAGCAACCTGGAGAGAGAATATGTCATGCCTAGCAGCCTGGAGAGATTTTGTCATGACTAGCAACCTGGAGAGATTATGTCATGACTAGCAGCCTGGAGAGATTATGTCATGACTGGCAGCGTTGGTATGTTTACTGTAGATCCTAGCCACAACGACAAGCAAGTGCAAAGGTCGCCAGCATTCTGATATTGTCTAAGAGCCGATGACACGGGTTTTACAATTGTTGAACAAAATTGAATACTTTTCTCTGTACCAAGTTTGACTTTGCGCTCTTTCACTCTCCTGTTCTGACGCGTGTACACTATTTATGTGATTTACTTTTTAATTGGTCTACCTAAGATGCATTAGGTAAGAAAATACTAGAGAGATAAAATAGGATTTGGGATGGGGCTAGCAACCTTACCGTGTAAAACAAACTGAAACTGAGTGCAGCACTGTAAGAATACTCGCAAGTACCACGATGAAAATCTCATGTGAGGCACAAGGCACATTATTTTTTTAGATTTAGTTCAAATGAAACAGGTACGACAGGTGCGCGTTTGGTACTTGTCCCCTAATTCACCCCAAACAGAGTTTCATGGGCTGCCATAATACATTGACAGTTGATGACTGTAGCGCTACGTTCCATTTGAGGTTAACGGGAATGCAGGTCGATATAATTGTATTGCAAAAATGGATACTTGTCAGCTGTTGATACCAACAGTACATAAACAGATTGATCTGTCTGAAGGTCATGCCTGAGCGGTGTAGGCTAGCGCCTTTCTTCACGGTGATTTTGTTTGTCAAAAGAGATCAACGGCATTAATTGACATCAATGTGATCACGATCTATCCTGTATTTTAGTCAAAGATAACACCATAACATGCTTGTGATTGCATCGTCTGACAGCGTAGACAATGTTATGATGTTGTAGAAACTGGATGCTACTATCTTTATCACAGACAAAACGTTAACAGATTCCAGAAATTCATTGCCGATTTACATACAATTGCAGGAATAAGCGGAAACAGAAGCAGAATGTTTGACACCCCAAACAGTTAAAACGTGAACTATTATGTGAGGTCACTGCAACACAGTCGGTGCTAAAATATCTATCTGGTGCTAAACATAGAAATTCCTTTAATCGGGGTGAGAAGTACCGCGTGTTGTTACACAAGTTAAAGAGAGTGCCACATCATATACCAGTACTGATCGAGAATGAAGTTTTAGCCACTTTAGTATACCGAGTCACAGATGTGTGAGGCAGGGTGGCTAGTTTTCTTCTTCGCTGCCTTATTTCCCAAATTGTAAGCCATGTACCCATTTACTGGTGGGTCGACTAGAGTGTTGCTGTACCCAACATATCCCACTTTAATAACAATTCAGAGTTCTACAACTGCTCTAATCAGACCTCAGATTGCTCTAATCAGACCTCAGATTGCTCTAGTCAGACACAGATTGCTCTAATCAGACCTTGGATTGCTCTACAGTACTAACAAATGTTACTATGTTGTTACAAAAGTCAAGGTTGGACTGATGGACGACTGTACCACAGCAAGATAAGATAACAGATAAGATAAACGTTGTCAGATGGTAAATCACTCTGTGGCATCTGAATGTTATCGCAGTTTACCTATCACTTCAGGTTGTGAAGTGTAGCTACACCGCTATATTTAGTTCAACTGTCACTACAGGTGGTAGAGTATACATAAAAAACTCAATTTGGTTTACCCCAACCAGTCTTAAAGGACGCTTGAAGCCAGTTACTTGCAATGCTATTTCAGTATCAGTGAAGTTTACATTGTGGGTTTTACCTGCATGCACGCACGCACGCACGCACGCACTCACGCACGCACGCCCGCACGCACGCACGCACTCACGCACGCACGCACGCACACACACACACACACTCACACACACCAGAGTCGCCATTGACGACACGCTGGGAGTGAAATGGTGGTCCTTTTCTGGTTGTGCGGTAACTGCTCTGGTGAATCGTGATTTAGTTTTGAGTTATATTATCGATGAGAACAAGGGAGTCCAATACCAGAAAAGGCTGTCAGGGATGAAGTATTGTTGGTGCCATTTTAATGGCTTCAGATAATTATGAGGAGAGCTGGCTAGCTCAATTCATCACTTCTGTCAATTTCATAAAAGTAAACCAGGTACAGATTGATACCTCCGTCGACTGTTGTGTGTTTATTGGGGGGATTTTGGGGATTGTGGGGATTGTTGGGATTATCAGGATTATAGGGATTGTGGGGATTGTGAGAATTGTGAGGATTGTGGGGATTGTTATGATTGTGGGGATTGTAAGGATTATGGGGAATACGAGAATTGTATGGATTGCTAGGATTCTGGGGATTGCGTGGGTTGTGGGGATAGCGAGGAAACTTTGCTCTGAGATGTACACGCTGTTTCTGAGACGATGTATCCACGATTACTTACTTATCCGTCCATACCTGCGTGTAACACATTTGTGGAGGGGGGAGGCTCTAACACATTTGGGGAGGGGGAGGGGCAGGATCTAACACATTTGGGGAGGGGAGAGGGTCTAACACATTTGGGGAGGGGGGAGGGTTTAACACATTTGGGGAGGGGGGATGGGGAGGATCTAACACATTTTGGGAGGGGGGAGGGTCTAACACATTTGGGGAGGGGGATTCTCTAACACATTTGGGGAAGGGGGAGGGTTTAACACATTTGAGGAGGGGGAGGGGGAGGATCTAACACATTTGGGGAGGGGGGAGGGTCTAACACATTTGGGGAGGGGGAGGCTCTAACACATTTGGGGAGGGGGGAGGGTCTAACACATTTACGGAGGGGGAGAGGGGAAGGCTCTAACACATTTGGGGAGGGTCTAACACATTTGGGGAGGGGGATGCTCTAACACATTTGGGGAGGGGTTAGGGTTTAACACATTTGAGGAAGGGGGAGGGGGATGATCTAACATATTTGGGGAGGGGGAGGGGAGGATCTAACATATTTGGGGAGGGGGAGTGTCTAACACATTTGGGAGGGGGGAGGGGGGAGGATCTAACATATTTGGGGAGGGGGGAGGGTCTAACACATTTGGGGAGAGGAAGGGTCTAAAACATTTGGGCAGGGGGAGGCTCTAACACTATTGGGGAGGGGGAGGGAGGGTCTAACATATTTGGGGAGGGGGGAGGATCTAACACATTTGGGGAGGGGGAGGATCTAACACATTTGGGGAGGAGGGGGAGGGTCTAACACATCTTGGGACGTGGGAGGCTCTAACACATTTGGGGAGGGGAAGGGGGAAAGAGCAAACACATTTGTGGAGGGGGGAGGGTGGATGATCTAACACATTTGGGAAGGATGGAGGGAGAGGCTCTAATACATTTGGGGAGGGGGAGGTTCTAATACATTTGGGGAGAGGGAATGGCTTAACACATTTGGGGAAGGGAAATGGTCTAACACATTTTGGGAAGGGGAAGGGTCTATCAAAATTGGGGAGGAGGGGGAGGGTCTAACATATTTGAGGAAGGAGGATGGTCTAACACATTTAGGAAAGGGGGAGGGTCTAGCACATTTAGGAAAGGGGGAGGGTCTAACACATTTAGGAAAGGGGGAGGGTCTAACACATTTGGGGATGAGGAGGGGGGCTCTAACACATTTGGGGAGGGGAGGCGCTTACACATTTGTGGAGGGGAAGGCTTTAACACATTTGCGGAGGGGGAGGGGAAGATCTAACACATTTTTGGAGAGGACGGGGGATGATCTAAAACATTTGTGGAGGGAGAGGGCTATGATCTAACACATTTGTGGAGGGGGAGGTTGGAGGATTTAATACATTTGTGGAGGGGGGATGATCTAACACATTCGGGGAGGGGGCAGGGGGGAAGATATAACACATTTGTGGAGAGGGGAACGGAGAGGCTCTAACACATTTATGGAGGGGGGTGGGGGAGGATCTAACACATTTGTGGAGGGGGGAGGGGAGATGATCTAACACATTTGTGGACGGGGAAGGGGGAGGATCTAACCCATTTGGGAAGGCTGAGGCTCTAACACATTTGGGGAGGGGGAGGCTCTAAAACATTTGTGGACGGGGGGAAGGGTGGAGGCTCTAACACATATGTTGAGGGGGGAGGCTCTAAAGCATATGTGGAGGTAGAGGGGGGAGGCTCTAAGACATTTGTCGAGGGGGAAGGGGGGAGGCTCTAACACATGTGTGGAGGGGGGTGATCTAACACATTTGTGGAGAGGGAAGGGGAGGATGATCTTACACATTTTTGGAGGGAGAGGGGGGAGGATCTAACACATTTGTGAAGGGAAGGCGGGAGCATCTAACAAATTTGTGGAGGAGGGATGATCTAACACATTTGTGGAGGGGGAGATAGAGGATTTAACACATTTGTGGAGGGGGAGGGTGGAATATAACACATTTGTGGAGGGGGAGGGGGGATGATCTAACACATTTGTGGAGGGGGAGGTTGGAGGATTTAATACATTTGTGGAGGGGGAGGCTCTAACACATTTGGGGAGGGGGAGGGGGAAGATCTAATACATTTGTGGAGGGGGGAGGGGAGAGGATCTAACACATTTATGGAGGGGGAGGGGGGAGGATCTAACACATTTGTGAAGGGGAGGCGGGAGCATCTAACAAATTTGTGGAGGGGGGATGATCTTACACATTTGTGGAGGGGGAGGGAGAGGATCTAACACATTTGTGGAGGGGGAGGGTGGAGGATTTAACACATTTGTGGAGGGGGAGGCTCTAACACATTTGGGGAGGGGGAGGGGGAAGATCTAACACATTTGTGGAGGAGGGAGGCTCTAATAGATTTGTGGAGGGGGGAGGCTCTAAAACATTTGTGGAGGGGTAGGAGGAAGGCTCTAACACATTTGTGGAGGGTGGAGGTGTGAGGCTCTAACACATTTGTGGAGGGGGAGGGGGAGGCTTTAACACATTTGTGGAGGGGGAGGGGAGGCTCTAACACATTTGTCGAAGTTGGAGGGGGGGAGGCTCTAACACATTTGTTGATGGTGGAGGGGGGAGGCTCTAACACATTTGTGGAGGTTGGAGGGGGGGAGGCTCTAACACATTTGTGGAGGGTGGAGGGGGGAGGCTCTAACCCATTTCTATTCACGTCATTTCGCTGACATCTGTTCTCCACTTCTAGACACGTCATTCGGCTTACTTCTGTTCTCCACTTCTACTTACGTCATTTGGCTGATTTCTGTTCTTCACTTCCATTCACGTCATTTGGCTGATCTTTGTTCTTCACTTCAAGACACGTTTTTTGGCTGACTTCTATTTTCCACCTCTAGTCACGTGATTTGGCTGACCTCTGTTCTCCGCTTCTAGTCACGTCATTTGGCTGACCTGTGTTCTCTTCTAGTCACGTGATTTGGAAGAATTCTGTTCTTCACATCTTGTCACGTAATTTGGATGACCTCTGTTCTCCATTTCTAGTCAAATCATTTGGCTTACCTCTGTTCTCCACTTCTAGTCTTGTCATTTGGCTGACCTCTGTTCTCCACTTCTAGTAGCGTCATTTGGCGGATTAATATTCTCAACTTCTTGTTTCGTCATTTGGCTGACTTTTGTTCACTTCTAGTGACGTCTGTGGCTGACTTCTGTTCTACACTTCCATTCACGTCATTTGGCGGACTTTTGTTCTTCACTTCTAGACACTTTTTTTGGCTGACTTTTGAATTCCGCTTCTCGTCTCGTAATTTGGCAGATTTATGTTCTCTACTTCTAGTCACATCGTTTGTCTGACTTCTGTTCTCTACTTCTAGTCACTTCATTTGGCTGATCTTTGTTGTCCCCTTCTAATCACGTCATTTGGCTGACCTCTGTTCTTTACTTCTTGTCATGTGACTTTCATGACTTATCTTCTCCACTTCTAGTCATGTCACTTGGTTGACTGAGTTTCTCCACTTCTAGTTACGTCACTTGGCTGTCCCGTGGTCTCCACTTCCCGTAACGTCACCTGGCTGACTTAGCATCTCCACTTCTAGTCACGTCACTTCGTTGACTTAGCTTCTCTACTTCTAGTCACGTCATTTGGTTGACTTAGCTTCTCCACTTCTAGTCACGTCACTTTGTTAACTTAGCTTATCCACATCTAGCCACGTCACTTGGTTGACCTAGCTGCTCCACTTCTAGTCACTTCATTTGGCTGGCCTCTGTTCTCCATTTCAACTCACGTCACTTGGCTGACTTAGCTTCATCACTTCTAGTCACGTCACTTGGTAGACTTAGCTACTCCACTTTTAGTCACGTCACCTGGCTGACTTAGCTTCTCCACTTCTAGTCACGTCACTTGGCTGACTTAGCTACTCCACTTCTAGTCAAGTCACTTGGCTGTCTTAGCTACTCCACTTCTAATCACGTCACCTGGCTGACTTAGCTTCTCCACTTCTAGTCACGTCACTTGGCTGACTTAGCTACTCCACTTCTATTCACATCACTTGGTTGACTTAGCTTCTCCATTTCAAGTCACATCATTTGGCTGACCTCTGTTCTCCATTTCAACTCACGTCACTTGGCTGACTTAGTTTCTCCACTTCTAGTCACGTCACTTCGTAGACTTAGCTACTCCACTTTTAGTCACGTCACCTGGCTGACTTAGCTTCTTCACTTCTAGTTACGTCATTATGCTCATGTAACTGTTGAGCTGTCATAAAGAAACCATACCTGTCAGTCGCTCCGACCCTCCTCCTTACCCCACCTTTCCCATGTGGTTATGTATAACCTATCTGTGATTGAATAAAGTGATCTTACTATACGTGTATTCATATATTACATATACAAATCTATGGAGACGCCTACAATATAACGTGCTCAAAATAGAAGATTACTTGGAACCGTCCCAGACAAAAGTGAAAGTGAAACTCCTATGGCTGGTCTAGAACGCCGACAGTGTTTACACTATTTCCAAGTAACAGATTAAATTAGCTCTAACTGACTGATTTTTGAGAATCAGATATACAAGTTATTGTATTTATCGATTGCCATGTCGATTTAAAGAGAAAAACGCATAAATGTCACCATGACCTTTCTGTAATTGATATCAACTGATGTTCGCCCCAAACAAACAACTTCGAGTGATCGATAGTTAATCGCGAGAAGTGATTGTCAATAAGCTGGAACTGTCAGCAGAAGACTCATATTATCAATGGAGTGTTTGATTAGCCTCTTAATGGATATGTTCATTTATGTACAGCTATTGGAAATATATAGATAGACAGAGTGCTCGGCTAGAGAAGGATATACACATTGGATAGATATTAGCATTCGAATAACAAACAGGCTTTACTCTAAGTCAGACAGAATATATGGACAGACCGATATAGGGGTAAAAAGAGACAGCGATATAGACGCAAAAGGCAGGTAGACAGACAGGCAGGTAACAGACATGCAGTCAGGAAGACAAGCTGACAGGCACGTCTGTCGGCAGACAAACACGATACAGATACACGCAGCGAGACAGGTAGATAGATAGTTTGAGCATTACAATAAACATAAAATGTATCCCATAAAGAAGAGCAACTAGTTCAATGGCATATTCAAAAAATAAATTGCATTGGTGTATATAATATGTAAACGTACGCGTCGTGCAGCAATATGGCACCGACATCATGACTTAATAACACGATAAAGATCACGTACAGTATGGACTGATGATATTTCAATGCTAGAGGTACCAATTTAAAATAGCATCACCACACAGATAATACACAAGCTGCACATAGGCCTATCTACATAAGTAGACGATGTGATGATGATGATTGTGGTGACAATGATGATGATACAGTCAGCATTAATAGTAATACTGAACACCACTGATAATATACACACCTTAAGTCAGTACAGCAGGTACAGAATAAAATGATAGCTGGCCCATCGAGAGAACTACCAAATGTGGCTGTAGTTGTTTCGTTTTCAGTTTCGCTTCTGACGTTTCCGCGAACCACAAACTGTTTTATTATCGCACAATAGCTCACTGATATCAAACAACATTTACAGTGTCAAGTTTACTGAAGCGACGTACTTATAATTATACGAAGATGGCAGGAAGGCAGGTGTTTAAGAAAAGTATTTTGTGTACACGTCAGTGTGAAAATCATCATTGTTATGTGTGAACATTAGGTAACAAGTACAGTTAGATTAGAAGCTCTCGTAAGACAGATAATATTATTGGCTGAGGATACAATAACAGGACAGCAACAGAGGATGTTGCACAGAGGCACAATACTATTGACATTTTTATTTTCAACGATCTAATCCTTTTTCTGCTGAATTCGTGCAATTACGGTGTGAAAGTCGGTCATTGCTGTACACGTTTTGAATCGGTGACCACCAGTGATCATTTAATTTGGTTTCAAATGTATGTGGGACAAATGATTTGGTTTCAAATGTATGTGGGACAAATGATGATCTAACACATTTGTGGAGGGGGAGAGGAGGCTCTAACACATTTGTCGAAGTTGGAGGGGGGGAGGCTCTAACACATTTGTGGAGGGTGGAGGGGGGAGGCTCTAACACATTTCTGGAGGTTGGAGGGGGGGAGGCTCTAACACATTTGTGGAGGGTAGAGGGGGGAGGCTCTAACCCATTTCTATTCACGTCATTTTGCTGACATCTGTTCTCCACTTCTAGACACGTCATTCGGCTGACTTCTGTTCTCCACTTCTACTTACGTCATTTGGCTGATTTATGTTCTTCACTTCCATTCACGTCATTTGGCTGACTTTTGTTCTTCACTTCTAGACACGTTTGTAGGCTGACTTCTGTTTTCCACCTCTAGTCACGTGATTTGACTGACCTCTGTTCTCCGCTTCTAGTCACGTCATTTGGCTGACTTCTGTTCTCTTCTAGTCACGTGATTTGGATGGCTTCTGCTCTTCACATCTTGTCACGTAATTTGGATGACCTCTGTTCTCCATTTCTAGTTAAATCATTTGGCTTACCTCTGTTCTCCACTTCTAGTCTTGTCATTTGGATGACCTCTGTTCTCCACTTCTAGTCTTGTCATTCGGCTGACCTCTGTTCTCCACTTCTAGTAGCGTCATTTGGCTGATTAATATTCTCAACTTCTTGTTACGTCATTTGGCTGACTTCTGTTCACTTCTAGTGACGTCATTTGGCTGACTTCTGTTCTACACTTCCATTCACGTCATTTGGCTGACTTTTGTTCTTCACTTCTAGACACTTTTTTTGGCTGACTTTTGTATTCCGCTTCTCGTCTCGTTATTTGGCAGATTGATGTTCTCTACTTCTAGTCACATCGTTTGTCTGACTTCTGTTCTCTACTTCTAGTCACTTCATTTGGCTGATCTTTGTTGTCCCCTTCTAATCACGTCATTTGGCTGACCTCTGTTCTTTGCTTCTTGTCATGTGACTTTGCTGACTTATCTTCTCCACTTCTAGTCATGTCACTTGGTTGACTGAGTTTCTCCACTTCTAGTTACGTCACTTGGCTGACCCGTGGTCTCCACTTCTGGTAACGTCACCTGGCTGACTTAGCTTCTGCACTTCTAGTCACGTCACTTCGTTGACTTAGCTTCTTTACTTCTAGTCACGTCATTTGGTTGACTTAGCTTCTCCACTTCTAGACACGTCATTTGGTTGACCTAGTTTCTCCACTTCTAGTCACTTCACTTTGTTAACTTAGCTTATCCACATCTAGCCACGTCACTTGGTTGACCTAGCTGCTCCACTTCTAGTCACTTCATTTGGCTGGCCTCTGTTCTCCATTTCAACTCACGTCACTTGGCTGACTTAGCTTCATCAATTCTAGTCACGTCACTTGGTAGACTTAGCTACTCCTCTTTTAGTCACGTCACCTGGCTGACTTAGCTTCTCCACTTCTAGTCACGTCACTTGG
Source organism: Ariolimax columbianus (assembly GCA_036924085.1). NCBI lineage: Eukaryota > Metazoa > Mollusca > Gastropoda > Stylommatophora > Arionidae > Ariolimax > Ariolimax columbianus. Next base: position 10,918 of record JAVGWX010000255.1, on the reverse strand, counting down.
CTGACTTAGCTACTCCACTTCTAGTCACGTCACTTGGTTGACTTAGCTTCTCCACTTCTAGTCACATCATTTGGCTGGCCTCTGTTCTCCATTTCAACTCACGTCACTTGGCTGACTTAGCTTCATTAATTCTAGTCACGTCACTTGGTAGACTTAGCTTCTCCACTTTTAGTCACGTCACCTGGCTGACTTAGCTTCTCCACTTCTAGTCACGTCACTTGGCTGACTTAGCTACTCCACTTCTAGTCACGTCACTTGGTAGACTTAGCTACTCCACTTTTAGTCACGTCACCTGGCTGACTTAGCTTCTCCACTTCTAGTCACGTCACTTGGCTGACTTAGCTTCTCCACTTCTAGTCACGTCACTTGGCTGACTTAGCTACTCCACTTCTAGTCACGTCACTTGGTAGACTTAGCTACTCCAAATTTAAAATAGCATCACCACACAGATAATACACAAGCTGCACATAGGCCTATCTACATAAGTAGACGATGTGATGATGATGATTGTGGTGACAATGATGATGATACAGTGAGCATTAATAGTAATACTGAACACCACTGATAATATACACACCTTAAGTCAGTACAGCAGGTACAGAATAAAATGATAGCTGGCCCATCGAGAGAACTACCAAATGTGGCTGTAGTTGTTTCGTTTTCAGTTTCACTTCTGACGTTTCCGCGAACCACAAACTGTTTTATTATCGCACAATAGCTCACTGATATCAAACAACATTTACAGTGTCAAGTTTACTGAAGCGACGTACTTATAATTATACGAAGATGGCAGGAAGGCAGGTGTTTAAGAAAAGTATTTTGTGTACACGTCAGTGTGAAAATCATCATTGTTATGTGTGAACATTAGGTAACAAGTACAGTTAGATTAGAAGCTCTCGTAAGACAGATAATATTATTGGCTGAGGATACAATAACAGGACAGCAACAGAGGATGTTGCACAGAGGCACAATACTATTGACATTTTTATTTTCAACGATCTAATCCTTTTTCTGCTGAATTCGTGCAATTACGGTGTGAAAGTCGGTCATTGCTGTACACGTTTTGAATCGGTGACCACCAGTGATCATTTAATTTGGTTTCAAATGTATGTGGGACAAATGATTTGGTTTCAAATGTATGTGGGACAAATGATGATCTAACACATTTGTGGAGGGGGAGGGTGGGATATAAAACATTTGTGGAGGGGGAGGGGGATATAACACATTTGTGGAGGGGGAGGCTCTAATCAAATTTGGGGAGGGGGAGGGGGGAAAATCTAACACATTTGTGGAGTGGGGAGGGGAGAGGCTCTAATACATTTGTGGAGGGTGGAGGGGGGGGTGATTTAACACATTTGAGGAGGGGGGAGGGGGGATGATTTAACTCTTTTGGGAAGGGGGAGGCTCTAACACATATGTTGAGGAGGGAAACTCTAAAACATACGTGGAGGGGGAGGGGGGAGGCTCTAACACGTTTGTGGAGCTAAGGGGGGAGGCTCTAACACATTTGTGGAGGAGGAGGGGGTGATCTAACAAATTTATGGAGAGGGGAGGGGAGGATGATCTTATACATTTGTGGAGGGGGAGGGGGGAGGATCTAACACATTTGTGGAGGGGCATGATCTAACACATTTGTGGAGGGAGGAGGGGGGATGATGTAACACATTATTGGAGGGGGAGGGGGGAGGATCTAACACATTTGTGAAGGGGAGGAGGGAGCTTCTAACACATTTGTGGAGGGGGGGTGATCTAACACATTTGTGGAGTTGGAGGGGGGATGATCTAACACATTTGCTGAGGGGGAGGGGGGTGATCTAACACATTTGTGGAGGGGAGGGGGATGATCTAACACATTTGTGGAGGGGGAGGATCTAACACATTTGTGGAGGGAGGAGGGGGGATGATGTAACACATTTGTGGAGGGGGAGGAGGGATGATCTAACACATTTGTGGAGGGGGAGGGGGGATGATCTAACACAGTTGTGAAGGGGAGGAGGGAGCTTCTAAGAAATTTGTGGAGGGGGGTGATCTAACACATTTGTGGAGGGGGAGGGAGAGGATCTAACACATTTGTGGAGGGGGAGGGGGGATGATCTAACACATTTGTGGAGGGGGAGGGGATGATCTAACACATTTGTGAAGGGGGAGGGGGGATGATCTAACACATTTCTCGAGGGGGAGGAGGGATGATCTAACACATTTGTGGAGGGGGGATGATCTAACACATTTGTGGAGGGGGAGGGGGATGATCTAACACATTTGTGGAGGGGGAGGGGGATGATCTAACACATTTGTGGAGGGGGAGGGGGATGATCTAACACATTTGTGGAGGGGGAGGGGGATGATCTAACACATTTGTGGAGGGGGAGGGGGATGATCTAACACATGTGTGGAGGGGGAGGGGGATGATTTAACACATTTGTGGAGGGGAGGGGGATGATCTAACACATTTGTGGAGGGGAGGGGGATGATCTAACACATTTGTGGAGGGGGAGGGGGATGATCTAACACATGTGTGGAGGGGGAGGGGGATGATTTAACACATTTGTGGAGGGGGAGGTTTGGATATAATATATTTGTGGAGGGGGAGGGGGGATGATCTAATCATTTGTGGAGGGGGATGTTGGAGGATTTAACACATTTGGGGAGGGGGAGGGGGATGATCTAACACATTTGTGGAGGGGGAGGGGGATGATCTAACACATTTGTGGAGGGGGATGATCTAACACATTTGTGGAGGGGGAGGGGGATGTTCTAACACAATTGTGGAGGGGGAGGGGGATGCTCTAACACATTTGTGGAGGGGGAGGGGGGATGATCTAACACAATTGTGGAGGGGGAGGGGGATGCTCTAACACATTTGTGGAGGGGGAGGGAGAGGATCTAACACATTTGTGGAGGGGGGTATGATCTAACACATTTGTGGAGGGGGAAGGGGGATGATCTAACACATTTGTGGAGGGGGAGGTTGGAGGATTTAACACATTTGTGGAGTTGGAGGGGGATGATCTTAAACGTTTGTGGAGAAGGAGGGGGGATGATCTAACACATTTGTGGAGGGAGAGGGGGATGATCTAACACATTTGTGGAGGGGGAGGGGGGATGATCTGACACATTTGTGGAGGGGGAGGGGGGACGATCTAACACATTTGTGGAGGGGGAGGGGGGATGATCTAACACATTTGTGGAGGGAAAGGGGGATGATCTAACCCATTTGTGAAGAGGAGGGGGGACGATCTAACACATTTGTGGAGGGGGAGGGGGGACGATCTAACACATTTGTGGAGGGGGAGGGGGGACGATCTAACACATTTGTGGAGGGGGAGGGGGGATGATCTAACACATTTGTGGAGGGAAAGGGGGATGATCTAACACATTTGTGGAGGGGGAGGGGGGACGATCTAACACATTTGTGGAGGGGGAGGGGGGACGATCTAACACATTTGTGGAGGGAGAGGGGGGATGATCTAACACATTTGTGGAGGGAAAGGGGGATGATCTAACACATTTGTGGAGGGGGAGGGGGGACGATCTAACACATTTGTGGAGGGGGAGGGGGGACGATCTAACACATTTGTGGAGGGGGAGGGGGGATGATCTAACACATTTGTGGAGGGAAAGGGGGATGATCTAACACATTTGTGGAGGGGGAGGGGGGACGATCTAACACATTTGTGGAGGGGGAGGGGGGATGATCTAACACATTTGTGGAGGGGGAGGGGGGACGATCTAACACATTTGTGGAGGGGGAGGGGGGATGATCTAACACATTTGTGGAGGGAAAGGGGGATGATCTAACCCATTTGTGAAGAGGGAGGGGGACGATCTAACACATTTGTGGAGGGGGAGGGGGGATGATCTAACACATTTGTGGAGGAAGAGGGGGGATGATCTGACACATTTGTGTAGGGGGAGGTTGGAGGATCTATCACATTTGTCGAGGGGGAGGGGGAGGCTCTAACACACTTTTGGAGGGGGAGGGGGAGGCTCTAACACACTTTTGGAGGGGGAGGGGGAGGCTCTAACACATTTGTGGAGGGGGAGGGGGTGATCAAACACATTTGTGGAGGGGGGGGGGATGATCTAACACATTTGTGGAGGGGGAGGGGAGATGATCTAACACATTTGTGGAGAGGGGAGGGAGAGGATCTAACACATTTGTGGAGGGGGAGGGAGATGATCTAACACATTTGTGGAGGGGGAGGAGGGATGATCTAACACATTTGTGGAGGGGGAGGGGGATGATCTAACACAATTGTGTAGGGGGAGGGGGATGATCTAACACAATTGTGGAGGGGGAGGAGGGATGATCTAACACATTTGTGGAGGGGGATTGAGAGGATCTAACACATTTGTGGAGGGAAAGGTTGGAGGATTTAACACATTTGTGGAGTTGGAGGGGGGATGATCTAACACATTTGTGGAGGGTGATGATCTAACACATTTGTGGAGGGGGAGGGGGATGATCTAACACATCTGTTGAGGGGGAGGGGGATGATCTAACACATTTGTGGAGGGGGAGGGGGATGATCTAACACATTTGTGGAGGGGGAGGGAGAGGATCTAACACATTTGTTGAGGGGGAGGGGAATGATCTAACACATTTGTGGAGGGGGAGGGGGATGATCTAACACATGTGTGGAGGGGGAGGGGGATGATCTAACACATTTGTGGAGGGGGAGGTTTGGATAGAATACATTTGTGGAGGGGGAGGGGGGATGATCTAATCATTTGTGGAGGGGGAGGGGGATGTTCTAACACATTTGTGGAGTTGGAGGGGGGATGATCTAACACATTTGTGGAGGGGGAGGGGGATGATCTAACACAATTGTGGAGGGGGAGGGGGATGCTCTAACACATTTGTGGAGGGGGTGGGGGGATGATCTGACACATTTGTGGAGGGGGAGGGGGATGATCTAACAAATTTGTGGAGGGGGAGGGGGGATGATCTAACACATTTGTGGAGGGGGGGGGATGATCTAACACATTTGTGGAGGTGAAGGGGGATGATCTAACACATTTCTTGAGAGGGAGGGGGACGATCTAACACATTTGTGGAGGGGGAGGGGGGATGATCTAACACATTTGTGGAGGAAGAGGGGGGATGATCTGACACATTTTTGGAGGGGGAGGTTGGAGGATCTATCACAATTGTCGAGGGGGAGGGGGAGGCTCTAACACACTTTTGGAGGGGGAGGGGGAGGCTCTAACACATTTGTGGAGGGGAAGGGGGTGATCAAACACATTTGTGGAGGGGGAGGGGGATGATCTAACACATTTGTGGAGGGGGAGGGGGGATGATCTAACACATTTGTGTAGGGGGAGGGGGATGATCTAACACAATTGTGGAGGGGGAGGAGGGATGATCTAACACATTTGTGGAGGGGGATTGAGAGGATATAACACATTTGTGGAGGAGGACGGTGGGATAAAACACATTTTTGGAGGGGGAGGGGGTATGATCTAACACATTTGTGGAGGGGGAGGTTGGAGGATTTAATACATTTGTGGAGGGGGAGGCTCTAACACATTTGGGGAGGGGGAGGGGGAAGATCTAACACATGTGTGGAGGGGGGAGGGGAGAGGATCTAACACATTTAAGGAGGGGGAGGGGGGAGGATCTAACACATTTGTGAAGGGGAGGCGGGAGCATCTAACAAATTTGTGGAGGGGGGATGATCTTACACATTTGTGGAGGGGGAGGGAGAGGATCTAACACATTTGAGGAGGGGGAGGTGGAGGATTTAACACATTTGTGGAGGGGGGGATGATCTAACACATTTGTGGAGGGGGAGGGAGAGGATCTAACACATTTGTGGAGGGGGAGGGGGATGATCTAACACAATTGTGTAGGGGGAGGGGGATGATCTAACACAATTGTGTAGGGGGAGGGGGATGATCTAACACAATTGTGGAGGGGGAGGAGGGATGATCTAACACATTTGTGGAGGGGGATTGAGAGGATCTAACACATTTGTGGAGGGAAAGGTTGGAGGATTTAACACATTTGTGGAGTTGGAGGGGGGATGATCTAACACATTTGTGGAGGGGGATGATCTAACACATTTGTGGAGGTGGAGGGGGGATGATCTGACACATTTGTGGAGGGGGAGGGGGATGATCTAACACAATTGTGGAGGGGGAGGGAGAGGATCTAACACATTTGTGGAGGGGGAGGTTGGAGGATTTAACAGATTAGTGGAGTTGGAGGTGGGATTATCTAACACATTTGTGGAGGGGGAGGGGGATGATCTAACACATTTGTGGAGGGGGAGGTTTGGATATAATACATTTGTGGAGGGGGAGGGGGGATGATCTAATCATTTGTGGAGGGGGAGGGGGATGTTCTAACACATTTGTGGAGGGGGAGGTTGGAGGATTTAACACATTTGGGGAGTGGGAGGGGGGCTGATCTAACACATTTGTGGAGGGGGAGGGAGAGGATCTAACACATTTGTGGAGTTGGAGGGAGGATGATCTAACACATTTGTAGAGGGGGATGATCTAACACATTTGTGGAGGGGGAGGGGGATGATCTAACACAATTGTGGAGGGGGAGGGGGATGCTCTAACACATTTGTGGAGGGGGAGGGGGGATGATCTAACACAATTGTGGAGGGGGAGGGGGATGCTCTAACACATTTGTGGAGGGGGAGGGGGGATGATCTAAAACATTTGTGGAGAAGGAGGGGGGATGATCTAACACATTTGTGGAGGGGGAGGGAGATGATCTAACACATTTGTTTAGGGGGAGGTTGGAGGATTTAACACATTTGTGGAGGGGGAGGGGGATGATCTAACACATTTGTGGAGGGAGAGGGGGATGATCTAACACATTTGTGGAGGGAGAGGGGGATGATCTTACACATTTGTGGAGGGGGAGGGGGGATGATCTGACACATTTGTGGAGGGGGAGGGGGGATGATCTAACACATTTGTTGAGGGGGAGGTTGAAGGATTTAACACATTTGTGGAGTTGGAGGGGGATGATCTAAAACATTTGTGGAGAAGGAGGGGGGATGATCTAACACATTTGTGGAGGGGGAGGGAGATGATCTAACACATTTGTTTAGGGGGAGGTTGGAGGATTTAACACATTTGTGGAGGGGGAGGGGGATGATCTAACACATTTGTGGAGGGAGAGGGGGATGATCTAACACATTTGTGGAGGGAGAGGGGGATGATCTTACACATTTGTGGAGGGGGAGGGGGGATGATCTGACACATTTGTGGAGGGGGAGGGGGATAATCTAACACATTTGTGGAGGGGGAGGGGGGATGATCTAACACATTTGTGGAGGGGGAGGGGGGATGATCTAACACATTTGTGGAGGTGAAGGGGGATGATCTAACACATTTCTTGAGAGGGAGGGGGATGATCTAACACATTTGTGGAGGGGGAGGGGGGATGATCTAACACATTTGTGGAGGTGAAGGGGGATGATCTAACACATTTCTTGAGAGGGAGGGGGATGATCTAACACATTTGTGGAGGGGGAGGTTAGAGGATTTAACACATTTGTGGAGTTGGAGGGGGATGATCTAAAACATTTGTGGAGAAGGAGGGGGGATGATCTAACACATTTGTGGAGGGGGAGGGAGATGATCTAACACATTTGTGGAGGGGGAGGTTGGAGGATTTAACACATTTGTGGAGTTGGAGGGGGATGATCTAAAACATTTGTGGAGAAGGAGGGGGGATGATCTAACACATTTGTGGAGGGGGAGGGAGATGATCTAACACATTTGTTTAGGGGGAGGTTGGAGGATTTAACACATTTGTGGAGGGGGAGGGGGATGATCTAACACATTTGTGGAGGGAGAGGGGGATGATCTAACACATTTGTGGAGGGAGAGGGGGATGATCTTACACATTTGTGGAGGGGGAGGGGGGATGATCTGACACATTTGTGGAGGGGGATAATCTAACACATTTGTGGAGGGGGAGGGGGGATGATCTAACACATTTGTGGAGGGGGAGGGGGGATGATCTAACACATTTGTGGAGGTGAAGGGGGATGATCTAACACATTTCTTGAGAGGGAGGGGGACGATCTAACACATTTGTGGAGGGGGAGGGGGGATGATCTAACACATTTGTGGAGGAAGAGGGGGGATGATCTGACACATTTTTGGAGGGGGAGGTTGGAGGATCTATCACATTTGTCGAGGGGGAGGGGGAGGCTCTAATACACTTTTGGAGGGGGAGGGGGAGGCTCTAACACATTTGTGGAGGGGAAGGGGGTGATCAAACACATTTGTGGAGGGGGAGGGGGATGATCTAACACATTTGTGGAGGGGGAGGGGGGATGATCTAACACATTTGTGTAGGGGGAGCGGGATGATCTAACACAATTGTGGAGGGGGAGGAGGGATGATCTAACACATTTGTGGAGGGGGATTGAGAGGATATAACACATTTGTGGAGGAGGACGGTGGGATATAACACATTTTTGGAGGGGGAGGGGGTATGATCTAACACATTTGTGGAGGGGGAGGTTGGAGGATTTAATACATTTGTGGAGGGGGAGGCTCTAACACATTTGGGGAGGGGGAGGGGGAAGATCTAACACATTTAAGGAGGGGGAGGGGGGAGGATCTAACACATTTGTGAAGGGGAGGCGGGAGCATCTAACAAATTTGTGGAGGGGGGATGATCTTACACATTTGTGGAGGGGGAGGGAGAGGATCTAACACATTTGTGGAGGGGGAGGGTGGGATATAACACATTTGTGGAGAGGGAGGGGGGATGATCTAACACATTTGTGGAGGGGGAGGTTGGAGGATTTAACACATTTGTGGAGGGGGAGGCTCTAACACATTTGGGGAGGGGGAGGGGGAAGATCTAACACATTTGTGGAGGGGGGAGGCTCTAATAGATTTGTGGAGGGGGGAGGCTTTAAAACATTTGTGGAGGGGTAGGAGGAAGGCTCTAACACATTTGTGGAGGGTGGAGGTGTGAGGCTCTAACACATTTGTGGAGGGGGAGGGGGGAGGCTTTAACACATTTGTGGAGGGGGAGGGGAGGCTCTAACACATTTGTCGAAGTTGGAGGGGGGGAGGCTCTAACACATTTGTGGATGGTGGAGGGGGGAGGCTCTAACACATTTGTGGAGGTTGGAGGGGGGGAGGCTCTAACACATTTGTGGAGGGTGGAGGGGGGAGGCTCTAACCCATTTCTATTCACGTCATTTCGCTGACATCTGTTCTCCACTTCTAGACACGTCATTCGGCTTACTTCTGTTCTCCACTTCTACTTACGTCATTTGGCTGATTTCTGTTCTTCACTTCCATTCACGTCATTTGGCTGACCTTTGTTCTTCACTTCAAGACACATTTTTTGGCTGACTTCTGTTTTCCACCTCTAGTCACGTGATTTGGCTGACCTCTGTTCTCCGCTTCTAGTCACGTCATTTGGCTGACTTGTGTTCTCTTCTAGTCACGTGATTTGGATGAATTCTGTTCTTCACATCTTGTCACGTAATTTGGATGAGCTCTGTTCTCCATTTCTAGTTAAATCATTTGGCTTACCTCTGTTCTCCACTTCTAGTCTTGTCATTTGGCTGACCTCTGTTCTCCACTTCTAGTAGCGTCATTTGGCTGATTAATATTCTCAACTTCTTGTTTCGTCATTTGGCTGACTTTTGTTCACTTCTAGTGACGTCTGTGGCTGACTTCTGTTCTACACTTCCATTCACGTCATTTGGCGGACTTTTGTTCTTCACTTCTAGACACTTTTTTTGGCTGACTTTTGAATTCCGCTTCTCGTCTCGTTATTTGGCAGATTTATGTTCTCTACTTCTAGTCACATCGTTTGTCTGACTTTTGTTCTCTACTTCCAGTCACTTCATTTGGCTGATCTTTGTTGTCCCCTTCTAATCACGTCATTTGGCTGACCTCTGTTCTTTACTTCTTGTCATGTGACTTTGATGACTTATCTTCTCCACTTCTAGTCATGTCACTTGGTTGACTGAGTTTCTCCACTTCTAGTTACGTCACTTGGCTGTCCCGTGGTCTCCACTTCTCGTAACGTCACCTGGCTGACTTAGCATCTCCACTTCTAGTCACGTCACTTTGTTGACTTAGCTTCTCTACTTCTAGTCACGTCATTTGGTTGACTTAGCTTCTCCACTTCTAGACACGTCATTTGGTTGACTTAGTTTCTCCACTTCTAGTCACTTCACTTTGTTAACTTAGCTTATCCACATCTAGCCACGTCACTTGGTTGACCTAGCTGCTCCACTTCTAGTCACTTCATTTGGCTGGCCTCTGTTCTCCATTTCAACTCACGTCACTTGGCTGACTTAGCTTCATCAATTCTAGTCACGTCACTTGGTAGACTTAGCTACTCCTCTTTTAGTCACGTCACCTGGCTGACTTAGCTTCTCCACTTCTAGTCACGTCACTTGGCTGACTTAGCTACTCCACTTCTAGTCACGTCACTTGGTTGACTTAGCTTCTCCACTTCTAGTCACATCATTTGGCTGGCCTCTGTTCTCCATTTCAACTCACGTCACTAGGCTGACTTAGCTTCATTAATTCTAGTCACGTCACTTGGTTGACTTAGCTACTCCACTTTTAGTCACGTCACCTGGCTGACTTAGCTTCTCCACTTCTAGTCACGTCACTTGGCTGACTTAGCTACTCCACTTCTAGTCACGTCACTTGGTAGACTTAGCTACTCCACTTTTAGTCACGTCACCTGGCTGACTTAGCTTCTCCACTTCTAGTCACGTCACTTGGCTGACTTAGCTTCTCCACTTCTAGTCACGTCACTTGGCTGACTTAGCTACTCCACTTCTAGTCACGTCACTTGGTAGACTTAGCTACTCCAAATTTAAAATAGCATCACCACACAGATAATACACAAGCTGCACATAGGCCTATCTACATAAGTAGACGATGTGATGATGATGAT
>JAVGWX010000254.1:0-62481 GCA_036924085.1 Ariolimax columbianus | reverse complement strand
AACAACAACTTCCTCCCAAACAACAACAACTTCCTCCCAAACAACAACAACTTCCTCCCAAACAACAACAACAACTTCCTCCCAAACAACAACAACAACTTCCTCCCAAACAAGAACAACAACTTCCTCCCAAACAACAACAACTTCCTCCCAAACAACAACAACAACTTCCTCCCAAACAACAACAACTTCCTCCCAAACAACAACAACAACTTCCTCCAAACAACAACAACTTCCTCCCACACAACAACAACTTCCTCCCAAACAACAACAACTTCCTCCCAAACAACAACAACTTCCTCCCAAACAATAACAACAACTTCCTCCCAAACAACAACAACAACTTCCTCCCAAACAACAACAACTTCCTCCAAAAAACAACAACAACTTCCTCCCAAACAACAACAACTTCCTCCCAAACAACAACAACTTCCTCCCAAACAACAACAACAACTTCCTCCCAAACAACAACAACAACTTCCTCCCAAACAACAACAACTTCCTCCCAAACAACAACAACAACTTCCTCCAAACAACAACAACTTCCTCAAAAACAACAACAACTTCCTCCCAAACAACAACAACAACTTCCTCCTAAACAACAACAACTTCCTCCCAAACAACAACAACTTCCTCCCAAACAACAACAACAACTTCCTCCCAAACAACAACAACAACTTCCTCCCAAACAACAACAACTTCCTCCCAAACAACAACTTCCTCCCAAACAACAACAACAACTTCCTCCCAAACAACAACAACAAATTCCTCCCAAACAACAACAACTTCCTCCCAAACAACAAAAACTTCCTCCAAACAACAACAACAACTTCCTCCAAAACAACAACAACTTCCTCCCAAACAACAACAACAACTTCCTCCGAAACAACAACAACTTCCTCCCAAACAACAACAACAACTTCCTCCCAAACAACAACAACAACTTCCTCCCAAACAACAACAACTTCCTCCCAAACAACAACAACAACTTCCTCCCAAACAACAACAACTTCCTCCCAAACAACAACAACTTCCTCCCAAACAACAACAACTTCCTCTCAAACAACAACAACAACCTCCTCCCAAACAACAACTTCTTCCCAAACAACAACTTCCTCCCAAACAACAATAACTTCCTCCCAAACAACAACAACAACTTCCTCCCAAACAACAACAACAACTTCCTCCCAAACAACAACAACTTCCTCCCAAATAACAACAACAACTTCCTCCCAAACAACAACAACTTTCTCCCAAACAACAACAACTTCCTCCCAAACAACAACAACAACTTCTTCCCAAACAACAACAACAACTTCCTCCCAAACAACAACAACTTCCTCCCAAACAACAACAACAACTTCCTCCCAAACAACAACAACAACTTCCTCCCAAACAACAACAACAACTTCCTCCCAAACAACAACAACTTCCTCCCAAACAACAACAACTTCCTCCCAAACAACAACTTCCTCCCAAACAACAACAACAACTTCCTCCCAAACAACAACAACAACTTCCTCCCAAACAACAACAACTTCCTCCAAAACAACAACAACTTCCTCCCAAACAACAACAACAACTTCCTCCCAAACAACAACAACTTCCTCCCAAACAACAAAAACTTCCTCCCAAACAACAACAACTTCCTCCCAAATAACAACAACAACTTCCTCCCAAACAATAACAACTTCCTCCCAAACAATAACTTCCTCCCAAACAACAACAAGAACTTCCTCCCAAACAACAACAACAACTTCCTCCCAAACAACAACAACTTCCTCCAAAACAACAAAACCTTCCTCCCAAACAACAACAACAACTTCCTCCCAAACAACAACAACTTCCTCCCAAACAACAACAACTTCCTCCCAAACAACAACAACTTCCTCCCAAACAACAACAACAACTTCCTCCCAAACAACAACAACTTCCTCCAAACAACAACTTCCTCCCAAACAACACTAACTTCCTCCTAAACAACAACAACTTCCTCCCAAACAACAACAACAACTTCCTCCCAAACAACAAGAACAACTTCCTCCCAAACAACAAGAACTTCCTCCCAAACAACAACAACAACTTCCTCCCAAACAACAACAACAACTTCCTCCCAAACAACAACAACAACTTCCTCCCAAACAACAACAACTTCCTCCCAAACAACAACAACTTCCTCCCAAACAACAACTTCCTCCCAAACAACAACAAAACCTTCCTCCCAAACAACAACAACAACTTCCTCCCAAACAACAACAACTTCCTCCCAAACAACAACAACTTCCTCCCAAACAACAACAACAACTTCCTCCCAAACAACAACAACTTCCTCCCAAACAACAACAACTTCCTCCCAAACAACAACAACTTCCTCCCAAACAACAACAACAACTTCCTCCCAAACAACAACAACTTCCTCCCAAACATTAACTTCCTCCCAAACAACAACAACAACTTCCTCCCAAACAACAACAACAACTTCCTCCCAAACAAAAGCAACTTCCTCCCAAACAACAACAACTCCTCCCAAACAAAAACAACAACTTCCTCCCAAACAACAACAACTTCCTACCAAACAACAACAACTTCCTCCAAAACAACAAGAACAACTTCCTCCCAAACAACAACAACTTCCTCCCAAACAACAACAACTTCCTCCCAAAAAACAACAACTTCCTCCCAAACAACAACAACAACTTCCTCCCAAACAACAACAACAACTTCCTCCCAAACAACAACTTCCTCCCAAACAACAACAACAACTTCCTCCCAAACAACAACAACTTCCTCCCAAACAACAACAACTTCCTCCCAAACAACAACAACAACTTCCTCCCAAATAACAACAACAACTTCCTCCCAAACAACAACAACAACTTCCTCCCAAATAACAACAACTTCTTCCCAAACAACAACAACTTCCTCCCAAACAACAACAACTTCCTCCCAAAAATCAACAACTTCCTCCCAAACAACAACAACAACTTCCTCCCAAACAACAACAACAACTTCCTCCCAAACAACAACAACTTCCTCACAAACAACAACTTCCTCCCAAACAACAACAACAACTTCCTCCCAAACAACAACAACAACTTCCTCCCAAACAACAACAACTTCCTCCAAAACAACAACAACTTCCTCCCAAACAACAACAACAACTTCCTCCCAAACAACAACAACTTCCTCCCAAATAACAACAACAACTTCCTCACAAACAATAACAACTTCCTCCCAAACAATAACTTCCTCCCAAACAACAACAACAACTTCCTCCCAAACAACAACAACAACTTCCTCCCAAACAACAACAACTTCCTCCCAAACAACAACAACTTTTTCCCAAAAAACAACAACTTCCTCCCAAACAACAACAACTTCCTCCCAAACAACAACAACAACTTCCTCCCAAACAACCACAACTTCCTCCCAAACAACAACAACAACTTCCTACAAAACAACAACAACAACTTCCTCCTAAACAACAACAACTTCCTCCCAAACAACAACAACAATTTCCTCCCAAACAACAACAACTTCCTCCCAAACAACAACAACTTCCTCCCAAAAAACAACAACTTCCTCCCAAACAACAACAACAACTTCCTCCCAAACAACAACAGTTTCCTCCCAAACAACAACAACAACTTCCTCCCAAACAACAACAACAAATTCCTCCCAAACAACAACAACTTCCTCCCAAACAACAACAACTTCCTCCCAAACAACAACAACAACTTCCTCCCAAACAACAACAACAACTTCCTCCCAAACAAGAACAACAACTTCCTCCCAAACAACAACAACTTCCTCCCAAACAACAACAACAACTTCCTCCCAAACAACAACAACTTCCTCCCAAACAACAACAACAACTTCCTCCCAAACAACAACAACTTCCTCCCAAACAACAACAACTTCCTCCCAAACAACAACAACTTCCTCCCAAACAACAACAACTTCCTCCCAAACAATAACAACAACTTCCTCCCAAACAACAACAACAACTTCCTCCCAAACAACAACAACTTCCTCCCAAAAAACAACAACAACTTCCTCCCAAACAACAACAACTTCCTCCCAAACAACAACAACTTCCTCCCAAACAACAACAACAACTTCCTCCCAAACAACAACAACAACTTCCTCCCAAACAACAACAACTTCCTCCCAAACAACAACAACAACTTCCTCCCAAACAACAACAACTTCCTCAAAAACAACAACAACTTCCTCCCAAACAACAACAACAACTTCCTCCCAAACAACAACAACTTCCTCTTAAACAACAACAACTTCCTCCCAAACAACAACAACTTCCTCCCAAACAACAACAACAACTTCCTCCCAAACAACAACAACAACTTCCTCCCAAACAACAACAACTTCCTCCCAAACAACAACTTCCTCCCAAACAACAACAACAACTTCCTCCGTAACAACAACAACAAATTCCTCCCAAACAACAACAACTTCCTCCCAAACAACAAAAACTTCCTCCCAAACAACAACAACAACTTCCTCCAAAACAACAACAACTTCCTCCAAAACAACAACAACAACTTCCTCCGAAACAACAACAACTTCCTCCCAAACAACAACAACAACTTCCTCCCAAACAACAACAACAACTTCCTCCCAAACAACAACAACTTCCTCCCAAACAACAACAACAACTTCCTCCCAAACAACAACAACTTCCTCCCAAACAACAACAACAACTTCCTCCCAAACAACAACAACTTGCTCTCAAACAACAACAACAACCTCCTCCCAAACAACAACTTCTTCCCAAACAACAACTTCCTCCCAAACAACAATAACTTCCTCCCAAACAACAACAACAACTTCCTCCCAAACAACAACAACAACTTCTTCCCAAACAACAACAACAACTTCCTCCCAAACAACAACAACTTCCTCCCAAACAACAACAACAACTTCCTCCCAAACAACAACAACAACTTCCTCCCAAACAACAACAACAACTTCCTCCTAAACAACAACAACTTCCTCCCAAACAACAACAACTTCCTCCCAAACAACAACTTCCTCCCAAACAACAACAACAACTTCCTCCCAAACAACAACAACAACTTCCTCCCAAACAACAACAACTTCCTCCAAAACAACAACAACTTCCTCCCAAACAACAACAACAACTTCCTCCCAAACAACAACAACTTCCTCCCAAACAACAACAACTTCCTCCCAAACAACAACAACTTCCTCCCAAATAACAACAACAACTTCCTCCCAAACAATAACAACTTCCTCCCAAACAATAACTTCCTCCCAAACAACAACAACAACTTCCTCCCAAACAACAACAACAACTTCCTCCCAAACAACAACAACTTCCTCCAAAACAACAAAACCTTCCTCCCAAACAACAACAACAACTTCCTCCCAAACAACAACAACTTCCTCCCAAACAACAACAACTTCCTCCCAAACAACAACAACTTCCTCCCAAACAACAACAACAACTTCCTCCCAAACAACAACAACTTCCTCCCAAACAACAACTTCCTCCCAAACAACACTAACTTCCTCCCAAACAACAACAACTTCCTCCCAAACAACAACAACAACTTCTTCCCAAACAACAACAACAACTTCCTCTTAAACAACAAGAACTTCCTCCCAAACAACAACAACAACTTCCTCCCAAACAACAACAACAACTTCCTCCCAAACAACAACAACAACTTCCTCCCAAACAACAACAACTTCCTCCCAAACAACAACAACTTCCTCCCAAACAACAACTTCCTCCCAAACAACAACAAAACCTTCCTCCCAAACAACAACAACAACTTCCTCCCAAACAACAACAACTTCCTCCCAAACAACAACAACTTCCTCACGAACAACAACAACAACTTCCTCCCAAACAACAACAACTTCCTCCCAAACAACAACAACTTCCTCCCAAACAACAACAACTTCCTCCCAAACAACAACAACAACTTCCTCCCAAACAACAACAACTTCCTCCCAAACAACAACTTCCTCCCAAACAACAACAACAACTTCCTCCCAAACAACAACAACAACTTCCTCCCAAACAACAGCAACTTCCTCCCAAACAACAACAACTTCCTCCCAAACAACAACAACAACTTCCTCCCAAACAACAACAACTTCCTACCAAACAACAACAACTTCCTCCAAAACAACAAGAACAACTTCCTCCCAAACAACAACAACTTCCTCCCAAACAACAACAACTTCCTCCCAAAAAACAACAACTTCCTCCCAAACAACAACAACAACTTCCTCCCAAACAACAACAACAACTTCCTCCCAAACAACAACTTCCTCCCAAACAACAACAACAACTTCCTCCCAAACAACAACAACTTCCTCCCAAACAACAACAACTTCCTCCCAAACAACAACAACAACTTCCTCCCAAACAACAACAACAACTTCCTCCCAAACAACAACAACAACTTCCTCCCAAATAACAACAACTTCTTCCCAAACAACAACAACTTCCTCCCAAACAACAACAACTTCCTCCCAAAAATAAACAACTTCCTCCCAAACAACAACAACAACTTCCTCCCAAACAACAACAACAACTTCCTCCCAAACAACAACAACTTCCTCCCAAACAACAACTTCCTCCCAAACAACAACAACAACTTCCTCCCAAACAACAACAACAACTTCCTCCCAAACAACAACAACTTCCTCCAAAACAACAACAACTTCCTCCCAAACAACAACAACAACTTCCTCCCAAACAACAACAACTTCCTCCCAAATAACAACAACAACTTCCTCCCAAACAATAACAACTTCCTCCCAAACAATAACTTCCTCCCAAACAACAACAACAACTTCCTCCCAAACAACAACAACAACTTCCTCCCAAACAACAACAACTTCCTCCCAAACAACAACAACTTTTTCCCAAAAAACAACAACTTCCTCCCAAACAACAACAACTTCCTCCCAAACAACAACAACAACTTCCTCCCAAACAACCACAACTTCCTCCCAAACAACAACAACTTCCTCTCAAACAACAACAACAACTTCCTCCCAAACAACAACAACTTCCTCCCAAACAACAACAACTTCCTCCCAAACAACAACAACAACTTCCTCCCAAACAATAACAACAACTTCCTCCCAAACAACAACAACTTCCTCCCAAACAACAACAACTTCCTCCCAAACAACAAGTACTTCCTCCCAAACAACAACAACTTCCTCCCAAACAACAACAACAACTTCCTCCCAAACAACAACTTCCTCAAAAACAACAACAACTTCCTCCCAAACAACAACAACAACTTCCTCCCAAACAACAACAACTTCCTCCCAAACAACAACAACTTCCTCCCAAACAACAACAACAACTTCCTCCCAAACAACAACAACAATTTCCTCCCAAACAACAACAACTTCCTCCCAAACAACAACAACTTCCTCCCAAACAACAACAACAACTTCCTCCCAAACAACAACAACAACTTCCTCCCAAACAAGAACAACAACTTCCTCCCAAACAACAACAACTTCCTCCCAAACAACAACAACAACTTCCTCCCAAACAACAACAACAACTTCCTCCCAAACAACAACAACTTCCTCCCAAACAACAACAACAACTTCCTCCCAAACAACAACAACTTCCTCCCAAAAAACAACAACTTCCTCCCAAACAACAACAACTTCCTCCCAAACAACAACAACTTCCTCCCAAACAACAACAACAACTTCCTCCCAAACAACAACAACAACTTCCTCCCAAACAACAACAACTTCCTCCCAAAAAACAACAACAACTTCCTCCCAAACAACAACAACTTCCTCCCAAACAACAACAACAATTTCCTCCCAAACAACAACAACTTCCTCCCAAACAACAACAACTTCCTCCCAAAAAAAAAAAACTTCCTCCCAAACAACAACAACAACTTCCTCCCAAACAACAACAACTTCCTCCCAAACAACAACAACAACTTCCTCCCAAACAACAACAACAACTTCCTCCCAAACAACAACAACTTCCTCCCAAACAACAACAACTTCCTCCCAAACAACAACAACTTCCTCCCAAACAACAACAACAACTTCCTCCCAAACAACAACAACAACTTCCTCCCAAACAAGAACAACAACTTCCTCCCAAACAACAACAACTTCCTCCCAAACAACAACAACAACTTCCTCCCAAACAACAACAACAACTTCCTCCCAAACCACAACAACTTCCTCCCAAACAACAACAACAACTTCCTCCCAAACAACAACAACTTCCTCTCAAACAACAACAACTTCCTCCCAAACAACAACAACTTCCTCCCAAACAACAACAACTTCCTCCCAAACAACAACAACAACTTCCTCCCAAACTACAACAACAACTTCCTCCCAAACTACAACAACAACTTCCTCCCAAACAACAACAACAACTTCCTCCCAAACAACAACAACAACTTCCTCCCAAACTACAACAACAACTTCCTCCCAAACTACAACAACAACTTCCTCCCAAACAACAACAACTTCCTCCCAAAAAACAACAACAACTTCCTCCCAAACAACAACAACTTCCTCCCAAACAACAACAACTTCCTCCCAAACAACAACAACAACTTCCTCCCAAACAACAACAACAACTTCCTCCCAAACAACAACAACAAATTCCTCCCAAACAACAACAACAACTTCCTCCAAAACAACAACAACTTCCTCCCAAACAACAACAACAACTTCCTCCGAAACAACAACAACTTCCTCCCAAACAACAACAACAACTTCCTCCCAAACAACAACAACAACTTCCTCCCAAACAACAACAACTTCGTCCCAAACAACAACAACAACTTCCTCCCAAACAACAACAACTTCCTCCCAAACAACAACAACAACTTCCTCCCAAACAACAACAACTTCCTCTCAAACAACAACAACAACCTCCTCCCAAACAACAACTTCTTCCCAAACAACAACTTCCTCCCAAACAACAATAACTTCCTCCCAAACAACAACAACAACTTCCTCCCAAACAACAACAACAACTTCCTCCCAAACAACAACAACTTCCTCCCAAAAAACAACAACAACTTCCTCCCAAACAACAACAACTTTCTCCCAAACAACAACAACTTCCTCCCAAACAACAACAACAACTTCTTCCAAAATACAACAACAAATTCCTCCCAAACAACAACAACTTCCTCCGAAACAACAACAACAACTTCCTCCCAAACAACATCAACAACTTCCTCCCAAACAACAAGAACAACTTCCTCCCAAACAACAACAACTTCCTCCCAAACAACAACTTCCTCCCAAACAACAACAACAACTTCCTCCCAAACAACAACAACAACTTCCTCCCAAACAACAACAACTTCCTCCAAAACAACAACAACTTCCTCCCAAACAACAACAACAACTTCCTCCCAAACAACAACAACTTCCTCCCAAACAACAACAACTTCCTCCCAAACAACAACAACAACTTCCTCCCAAACAACAACAACAACTTCCTCCCAAACAACAACAACTTCCTCCCAAACAACAACAACTTTTTCCCAAAAAACAACAACTTCCTCCCAAACAACAACAACTTCCTCCCAAACAACCACAACTTCCTCCCAAACAACTACAACTTCCTCCCAAACAACAACAACTTCCTCCCAAACAACAACAACAACTTCCTCCCAAACAACAACAACTTCCTCCCAAACAACAACAACTTCCTCCCAAAAAACAACAACTTTCTCCCAAACAACAACAACAACTTCCTCCCAAACTTCAACAACAACTTCCTCCCAAACAACAACTTCCTCCCAAACAACAACAACAACTTCCTCCCAAACAACAAAAACAACTTCCTCCCAAACAACAACTTCCTCCCAAACAACAACAACAACTTCCTCCCAAACAACAAAAACAACTTCCTCCCAAACAACAACAACTTCCTCCCAAACAACAACAACAACTTCCTCCCAAACAACAACAACAACTTCCTCCCAAAAAACAACAACTTCCTCCCAAACAACAACAACTTCCTCCCAAACAACAACAACAACTTCCTCCCAAACAACAACAACAACTTCCTCCCAAACAAAACACTTCCTCCCAAACAACAACAACAACTTCCTCCCAAACAACAACAACTTCCTCCCAAACAACAACAACTTCCTCCCAAACAACAACAACAACTTCCTCCCAAACAACAACAACTTCCTCTCAAACAACAACAACTTCCTCCCAAAAAACAACAACTTCCTCCCAAACAACAACAACAACTTCCTCCCAAACAACAACAACAACTTCCTCCCAAACAACAACAACAACTTCCTCCCAAACCACAACAACTTCCTCCCAAACAACAACAACAACTTCCTCCCAAACAACAACAACTTCCTCCCAAACAACAACAACTTCCTCCCAAACAACAACAACTTCCTCCCAAACAACAACAACAACTTCCTCCCAAACTACAACAACAACTTCCTCCCAAACTACAACAACAACTTCCTCCCAAACAACAACAACTTCCTCCCAAAAAACAACAACAACTTCCTCCCAAACAACAACAACTTCCTCCCAAACAACAACAACTTCCTCCCAAACAACAACAACAACTTCCTCCCAAACAACAACAACAACTTCCTCCCAAACAACAACAACAAATTCCTCCCAAACAACAACAACAACTTCCTCCAAAACAACAACAACTTCCTCCCAAACAACAACAACAACTTCCTCCGAAACAACAACAACTTCCTCCCAAACAACAACAACAACTTCCTCCCAAACAACAACAACAACTTCCTCCCAAACAACAACAACTTCCTCCCAAACAACAACAACAACTTCCTCCCAAACAACAACAACTTCCTCCCAAACAACAACAACAACTTCCTCCCAAACAACAACAACTTCCTCTCAAACAACAACAACAACCTCCTCCCAAACAACAACTTCTTCCCAAACAACAACTTCCTCCCAAACAACAATAACTTCCTCCTAAACAACAACAACAACTTCCTCCCAAACAACAACAACAACTTCCTCCCAAACAACAACAACTTCCTCCCAAAAAACAACAACAACTTCCTCCCAAACAACAACAACTTTCTCCCAAACAACAACAACTTCCTCCCAAACAACAACAACAACTTCTTCCCAAAATACAACAACAAATTCCTCCCAAACAACAACAACTTCCTCCGAAACAACAACAACAACTTCCTCCCAAACAACAACAACAACTTCCTCCAAAACAACAACAACAACTTCCTCCCAAACAACAAGAACAACTTCCTCCCAAACAACAACAACTTCCTCCCAAACAACAACTTCCTCCCAAACAACAACAACAACTTCCTCCCAAACAACAACAACAACTTCCTCCCAAACAACAACAACTTCCTCCAAAACAACAACAACTTCCTCCCAAACAACAACTTCCTCCCAAACAACAACAACTTCCTCCCAAACAACAACAACTTCCTCCCAAACAACAACAACAACTTCCTCCCAAACAACAACAACAACTTCCTCCTAAACAACAACAACTTCCTCCCAAACAACAACAACTTTTTCCCAAAAAACAACAACTTCCTCCCAAACAACAACAACTTCCTCCCAAACAACCACAACTTCCTCCCAAACAACCACAACTTCCTCCAAAACAACAACAACTTCCTCCCAAACAACAACAACAACTTCCTCCCAAACAACAACAACTTCCTCCCAAACAACTACAACTTCCTCCCAAAAAACAACAACTTTCTCCCAAACAACAACAACAACTTCCTCCCAAACTTCAACAACAACTTCCTCCCAAACAACAACTTCCTCCCAAACAACAACAACAACTTCCTCCCAAACAACAAAAACAACTTCCTCCCAAACAACAACAACTTCCTCCCAAACAACAACAACAACTTCCTCCCAAACAACAACAACAACTTCCTCCCAAACAACAAAAACAACTTCCTCCCAAACAACAACAACTTCCTCCCAAACAACAACAACAACTTCCTCCCAAACAACAACAACAACTTCCTCCCAAACAACAACAACTTCCTCCCAAACAACAACAACAACTTCCTCCCAAACAACAACAACTTCCTCCCAAACAACAACAACTTCCTCCCAAACAACAACAACAACTCCTCCCAAACAACAACAACAACTTCCTCTCAAACAACAACAACTTCCTCCCAAAAAACAACAACAACTTCCTCCCAAACAACAACAACAACTTCCTCCCAAACAACAACAACAACTTCCTCCCAAACAACAACAACTTCCTCCCAAACAACAAAAACAACTTCCTCCCAAACAACAACAACTTCCTCCCAAACAACAACAACTTCCTCCCAAACAACAACAACTTCCTCCAAAACAACAACAACTTCCTCCCAAACAACAACAACTTTTTCCCAAAAAACAACAACTTCCTCCCAAACAACAACAACTTCCTCCCAAACAACCACAACTTCCTCCCAAACAACCACAACTTCCTCCCAAACAACAACAACTTCCTCCCAAACAACAACAACAACTTCCTCCCAAACAACAACAACTTCCTCCCAAACAACAACAACTTCCTCCCAAACAACAACAACTTCCTCCCAAACAACAACAACAACTTCCTCCCAAACAACAACAACTTCCTCCCAAACAACAACAACAACTTCCTCCCAAACAACAACAACTTCCTCCCAAACAACAACAACAACTTCCTACCAAACAACAACAACAACTTCCTCCTAAACAACAACAACTTCCTCCCAAACAACAACAACAATTTCCTCCCAAACAACAACAACTTCCTCCCAAACAACAACAACTTCCTCCCAAAAAACAACAACTTCCTCCCAAACAACAACAACAACTTCCTCCCAAACAACAACAACTTCCTCCCAAACAACAACAACAACTTCCTCCCAAACAACAACAACAACTTCCTCCCAAACAACAACAACTTCCTCCCAAACAACAACAACTTCCTCCCAAACAACAACAACAACTTCCTCCCAAACAACAACAACAACTTCCTCCCAAACAAGAACAACAACTTCCTCCCAAACAACAACAACTTCCTCCCAAACAACAACAACTTCCTCCCAAACAACAACAACTTCCTCCCAAACAACAACAACAACTTCCTCCCAAACAACAACAACTTCCTCCCAAACAACAACAACTTCCTCCCAAACAACAACAACTTCCTCCCAAACAACAACAACTTCCTCCCAAACAATAACAACAACTTCCTCCCAAACAACAACAACAACTTCCTCCCAAACAACAACAACTTCCTCCCAAAAAACAACAACAACTTCCTCCCAAACAACAACAACTTCCTCCCAAACAACAACAACTTCCTCCCAAACAACAACAACAACTTCCTCCCAAACAACAACAACAACTTCCTCCCAAACAACAACAACTTCCTCCCAAACAACAACAACAACTTCCTCCAAACAACAACAACTTCCTCAAAAACAACAACAACTTCCTCCCAAACAACAACAACAACTTCCTCTTAAACAACAACAACTTCCTCCCAAACAACAACAACTTCCTCCCAAACAACAACAACAACTTCCTCCCAAACAACAACAACAACTTCCTCCCAAACAACAACAACTTCCTCCCAAACAACAACTTCCTCCCAAACAACAACAACAACTTCCTCCCAAACAACAACAACAAATTCCTCCCAAACAACAACAACTTCCTCCCAAACAACAAAAACTTCCTCCCAAACAACAACAACAACTTCCTCCGAAACAACAACAACTTCCTCCCAAACAACAACAACAACTTCCTCCGAAACAACAACAACTTCCTCCCAAACAACAACAACAACTTCCTCCCAAACAACAACAACAACTTCCTCCCAAACAACAACAACTTCCTCCCAAACAACAACAACAACTTCCTCCCAAACAACAACAACTTCCTCCCAAACAACAACAACTTCCTCCCAAACAACAACAACTTCCTCTCAAACAACAACAACAACCTCCTCCCAAACAACAACTTCTTCCCAAACAACAACTTCCTCCCAAACAACAATAACTTCCTCCCAAACAACAACAACAACTTCCTCCCAAACAACAACAACAACTTCCTCCCAAACAACAACAACTTCCTCCCAAATAACAACAACAACTTCCTCCCAAACAACAACAACTTTCTCCCAAACAACAACAACTTCCTCCCAAACAACAACAACAACTTCTTCCCAAACAACAACAACAACTTCCTCCCAAACAACAACAACTTCCTCCCAAACAACAACAACAACTTCCTCCCAAACAACAACAACAACTTCCTCCCAAACAACAACAACAACTTCCTCCCAAACAACAACAACTTCCTCCCAAACAACAACAACTTCCTCCCAAACAACAACTTCCTCCCAAACAACAACAACAACTTCCTCCCAAACAACAACAACAACTTCCTCCCAAACAACAACAACTTCCTCCAAAACAACAACAACTTCCTCCCAAACAACAACAACAACTTCCTCCCAAACAACAACAACTTCCTCCCAAACAACAAAAACTTCCTCCCAAACAACAACAACTTCCTCCCAAATAACAACAACAACTTCCTCCCAAACAATAACAACTTCCTCCCAAACAATAACTTCCTCCCAAACAACAACAAGAACTTCCTCCCAAACAACAACAACAACTTCCTCCCAAACAACAACAACTTCCTCCAAAACAACAAAACCTTCCTCCCAAACAACAACAACAACTTCCTCCCAAACAACAACAACTTCCTCCCAAACAACAACAACTTCCTCCCAAACAACAACAACTTCCTCCCAAACAACAACAACAACTTCCTCCCAAACAACAACAACTTCCTCCCAAACAACAACTTCCTCCCAAACAACACTAACTTCCTCCTAAACAACAACAACTTCCTCCCAAACAACAACAACAACTTCCTCCCAAACAACAACAACAACTTCCTCCCAAACAACAAGAACTTCCTCCCAAACAACAACAACAACTTCCTCCCAAACAACAACAACAACTTCCTCCCAAACAACAACAACAACTTCCTCCCAAACAACAACAACTTCCTCCCAAACAACAACAACTTCCTCCCAAACAACAACTTCCTCCCAAACAACAACAAAACCTTCCTCCCAAACAACAACAACAACTTCCTCCCAAACAACAACAACTTCCTCCCAAACAACAACAACTTCCTCCCAAACAACAACAACAACTTCCTCCCAAACAACAACAACTTCCTCCCAAACAACAACAACTTCCTCCCAAACAACAACAACTTCCTCCCAAACAACAACAACAACTTCCTCCCAAACAACAACAACTTCCTCCCAAACATTAACTTCCTCCCAAACAACAACAACAACTTCCTCCCAAACAACAACAACAACTTCCTCCCAAACAAAAGCAACTTCCTCCCAAACAACAACAACTTCCTCCCAAACAAAAACAACAACTTCCTCCCAAACAACAACAACTTCCTACCAAACAACAACAACTTCCTCCAAAACAACAAGAACAACTTCCTCCCAAACAACAACAACTTCCTCCCAAACAACAACAACTTCCTCCCAAAAAACAACAACTTCCTCCCAAACAACAACAACAACTTCCTCCCAAACAACAACAACAACTTCCTCCCAAACAACAACTTCCTCCCAAACAACAACAACAACTTCCTCCCAAACAACAACAACTTCGTCCCAAACAACAACAACTTCCTCCCAAACAACAACAACAACTTCCTCCCAAATAACAACAACAACTTCCTCCCAAACAACAACAACAACTTCCTCCCAAATAACAACAACTTCTTCCCAAACAACAACAACTTCCTCCCAAACAACAACAACTTCCTCCCAAAAATCAACAACTTCCTCCCAAACAACAACAACAACTTCCTCCCAAACAACAACAACAACTTCCTCCCAAACAACAACAACTTCCTCACAAACAACAACTTCCTCCCAAACAACAACAACAACTTCCTCCCAAACAACAACAACAACTTCCTCCCAAACAACAACAACTTCCTCCAAAACAACAACAACTTCCTCCCAAACAACAACAACAACTTCCTCCCAAACAACAACAACTTCCTCCCAAATAACAACAACAACTTCCTCCCAAACAATAACAACTTCCTCCCAAACAATAACTTCCTCCCAAACAACAACAACAACTTCCTCCCAAACAACAACAACAACTTCCTCCCAAACAACAACAACTTCCTCCCAAACAACAACAACTTTTTCCCAAAAAACAACAACTTCCTCCCAAACAACAACAACTTCCTCCCAAACAACAACAACAACTTCCTCCCAAACAACCACAACTTCCTCCCAAACAACAACAACTTCCTCCCAAACAACAACAACAACTTCCTCCCAAACAACAACAACTTCCTCCCAAACAACAACAACTTCCTCCCAAACAACAACAACAACTTCCTCCCAAACAATAACAACAACTTCCTCCCAAACAACAACAACTTCCTCCCAAACAACAACAACTTCCTCCCAAACAACAACAACTTCCTCCCAAACAACAACAACTTCCTCCCAAACAACAACAACAACTTCCTCCCAAACAACAACAACTTCCTCAAAAACAACAACAACTTCCTCCCAAACAACAACAACAACTTCCTCCCAAACAACAACAACTTCCTCCCAAAAAACAACAACTTCCTCCCAAACAACAACAACAACTTCCTCCCAAACAACAACAACTTCCTCCCAAACAACAACAACAACTTCCTCCCAAACAACAACAACAATTTCCTCCCAAACAACAACAACTTCCTCCCAAACAACAACAACTTCCTCCCAAACAACAACAACAACTTCCTCCCAAACAACAACAACAACTTCCTCCTAAACAAGAACAACAACTTCCTCCCAAACAACAACAACTTCCTCCCAAACAACAACAACAACTTCCTCCCAAACAACAACAACAACTTCCTCCCAAACAACAACAACTTCCTCCCAAACAACAACAACAACTTCCTCCCAAACAACAACAACTTCCTCCCAAACAACAACAACTTCCTCCCAAACAACAACCACTTCCTCCCAAACAACAACAACTTCCTCCCAAACAACAACAACAACTTCCTCCCAAACAACAACAACAACTTCCTCCCAAACAACAACAACTTCCTCCAAAAAACAACAACAACTTCCTCCCAAACAACAACAACTTCCTCCCAAACAACAACAACAATTTCCTCCCAAACAACAACAACTTCCTCCCAAACAACAACAACTTCCTCCCAAAAAAAAAAAATTCCTCCCAAACAACAACAACAACTTCCTCCCAAACAACAACAACTTCCTCCCAAACAACAACAACAACTTCCTCCCAAACAACAACAACAACTTCCTCCCAAACAACAACAACTTCCTCCCAAACAACAACAACTTCCTCCCAAACAACAACAACAACTTCCTCCCAAACAACAACAACAACTTCCTCCCAAACAAGAACAACAACTTCCTCCCAAACAACAACAACTTCCTCCCAAACAACAACAACAACTTCCTCCCAAACAACAACAACAACTTCCTCCCAAACCACAACAACTTCCTCCCAAACAACAACAACAACTTCCTCCCAAACAACAACAACTTCCTCCCAAACAACAACAACTTCCTCCCAAACAACAACAACTTCCTCCCAAACAACAACAACTTCCTCCCAAACAACAACAACAACTTCCTCCCAAACTACAACAACAACTTCCTCCCAAACTACAACAACAACTTCCTCCCAAACAACAACAACTTCCTCCCAAAAAACAACAACAACTTCCTCCCAAACAACAACAACTTCCTCCCAAACAACAACAACTTCCTCCCAAACAACAACAACAACTTCCTCCCAAACAACAACAACAACTTCCTCCCAAACAACAACAACAAATTCCTCCCAAACAACAACAACAACTTCCTCCAAAACAACAACAACTTCCTCCCAAACAACAACAACAACTTCCTCCGAAACAACAACAACTTCCTCCCAAACAACAACAACAACTTCCTCCCAAACAACAACAACAACTTCCTCCCAAACAACAACAACTTCCTCCCAAACAACAAAAACAACTTCCTCCCAAACAACAACTTCCTCCCAAACAACAACAACTTCCTCCCAAACAACAACAACTTCCTCCAAAACAACAACAACTTCCTCCCAAACAACAACAACTTTTTCCCAAAAAACAACAACTTCCTCCCAAACAACAACAACTTCCTCCCAAACAACCACAACTTCCTCCCAAACAACCACAACTTCCTCCCAAAAAACAACAACTTCCTCCCAAACAACAACAACAACTTCCTCCCAAACAACAACAACTTCCTCCCAAACAACAACAACTTCCTCCCAAACAACAACAACTTCCTCCCAAACAACAACAACAACTTCCTCCCAAACAACAACAACTTCCTCCCAAACAACAACAACAACTTCCTCCCAAACAACAACAACTTCCTCCCAAACAACAACAACAACTTTCTACCAAACAACAACAACAACTTCCTCCTAAACAACAACAACTTCCTCCCAAACAACAACAACAATTTCCTCCCAAACAACAACAACTTCCTCCCAAACAACAACAACTTCCTCCCGAAAAACAACAACTTCCTCCCAAACAACAACAACAACTTCCTCCCAAACAACAACAACTTCCTCCCAAACAACAACAACAACTTCCTCCCAAACAACAACAACAACTCCTCCCAAACAACAACAACTTCCTCCCAAACAACAACAACTTCCTCCCAAACAACAACAACAACTTCCTCCCAAACAACAACAACAACTTCCTCCCAAACAAGAACAACAACTTCCTCCCAAACAACAACAACTTCCTCCCAAACAACAACAACAACTTCCTCCCAAACAACAACAACTTCCTCCCAAACAACAACAACAACTTCCTCCCAAACAACAACAACTTCCTCCCAAACAACAACAACTTCCTCCCAAACAACAACAACTTCCTCCCAAACAACAACAACTTCCTCCCAAACAATAACAACAACTTCCTCCCAAACAACAACAACAACTTCCTCCCAAACAACAACAACTTCCTCCCAAAAAACAACAACAACTTCCTCCCAAACAACAACAACTTCCTCCCAAACAACAACAACTTCCTCCCAAACAACAACAACAACTTCCTCCCAAACAACAACAACAACTTCCTCCCAAACAACAACAACTTCCTCCCAAACAACAACAACAACTTCCTCCCAAACAACAACAACTTCCTCCCAAACAACAACAACTTCCTCCAAACAACAACAACAACTTCCTCCCAAACAACAACAACTTCCTCTTAAACAACAACAACTTCCTCCCAAACAACAACAACTTCCTCCCAAACAACAACAACAACTTCCTCCCAAACAACAACAACAACTTCCTCCCAAACAACAACAACTTCCTCCCAAACAACAACTTCCTCCCAAACAACAACAACAACTTCCTCCCAAACAACAACAACAAATTCCTCCCAAACAACAACAACTTCCTCCCAAACAACAAAAACTTCCTCCCAAACAACAACAACAACTTCCTCCAAAACAACAACAACTTCCTCCCAAACAACAACAACAACTTCCTCCGAAACAACAACAACTTCCTCCCAAACAACAACAACAACTTCCTCCCAAACAACAACAACAACTTCCTCCCAAACAACAACAACTTCCTCCCAAACAACAACAACAACAACTTCCTCCCAAACAACAACAACTTCCTCCCAAACAACAACAACAACTTCCTCCCAAACAACAACAACTTCCTCTCAAACAACAACAACAACCTCCTCCCAAACAACAACTTTTTCCCAAACAACAACTTCCTCCCAAACAACAATAACTTCCTCCCAAACAACAACAACAACTTCCTCCCAAACAACAACAACAACTTCCTCCCAAACAACAACAACTTCCTCCCAAATAACAACTACAACTTCCTCCCAAACAACAACAACTTTCTCCCAAACAACAACAACTTCCTCCCAAACAACAACAACAACTTCTTCCCAAACAACAACAACAACTTCCTCCCAAACAACAACAACTTCCTCCCAAACAACAACAACAACTTCCTCCCAAACAACAACAACAACTTCCTCCCAAACAACAACAACAACTTCCTCCCAAACAACAACAACTTCCTCCCAAACAACAACAACTTCCTCCCAAACAACAACTTCCTCCCAAACAAATCCAACAACTTCCTCCCAAACAACAACAACAACTTCCTCCCAAACAACAACAACTTCCTCCCAAACAACAACAACTTCCTCCCAAACAACAACAACTTCCTCCCAAATAACAACAACAACTTCCTCCCAAACAATAACAACTTCCTCCCAAACAATAACTTCCTCCCAAACAACAACAACAACTTCCTCCCAAACAACAACAACAACTTCCTCCCAAACAACAACAACTTCCTCCAAAACAACAAAACCTTCCTCCCAAACAACAACAACAACTTCCTCCCAAACAACAACAACTTCCTCCCAAACAACAACAACTTCCTCCCAAACAACAACAACTTCCTCCCAAACAACAACAACAACTTCCTCCCAAACAACAACAACTTCCTCCCAAACAATAACTTCCTCCCAAACAACACTAACTTCCTCCCAAACAACAACAACTTCCTCCCAAACAACAACAACAACTTCTTCCCAAACAACAACAACAACTTCCTCCCAAACAACAAGAACTTCCTCCCAAACAACAACAACAACTTCCTCCCTAACAACAACAACAACTTCCTCCCAAACAACAACAACAACTTCCTCCCAAACAACAACAACTTCCTCCCAAACAACAACAACTTCCTCCCAAACAACAACTTCCTCCCAAACAACAACAAAACCTTCCTCCCAAACAACAACAACAACTTCCTCCCAAACAACAACAACTTCCTCCCAAACAACAACAACTTCCTCCCAAACAACAACATAAACTTCCTCCCAAACAACAACAACTTCCTCCCAAACAACAACAACTTCCTCCCAAACAACAACAACTTCCTCCCAAACAACAACAACAACTTCCTCCCAAACAACAACAACTTCCTCCCAAACATTAACTTCCTCCCAAACAACAACAACAACTTCCTCCCAAACAACAACAACAACTTCCTCCCAAACAACAGCAACTTCCTCCCAAACAACAACAACTTCCTCCCAAACAACAACAACAACTTCCTCCCAAACAACAACAACTTCCTACCAAACAACAACAACTTTCTCCAAAACAACAAGAACAACTTCCTCCCAAACAACAACAACTTCCTCCCAAACAACAACAACTTCCTCCCAAAAAACAACAACTTCCTCCCAAACAACAACAACAACTTCCTCCCAAACAACAACAACAACTTCCTCCCAAACAACAACTTCCTCCCAAACAACAACAACAACTTCCTCCCAAACAACAACAACTTCCTCCCAAACAACAACAACTTCCTCCCAAACAACAACAACAACTTCCTCCCAAACAACAACAACAACTTCCTCCCAAACAACAACAACAACTTCCTCCCAAATAACAACAACTTCTTCCCAAACAACAACAACTTCCTCCCAAACAACAACAACTTCCTCCCAAAAATCAACAACTTCCTCCCAAACAACAACAACAACTTCCTCCCAAACAACAACAACAACTTCCTCCCAAACAACAACAACTTCCTCCCAAACAACAACTTCCTCCCAAACAACAACAACAACTTCCTCCCAAACAACAACAACAACTTCCTCCCAAACAACAACAACTTCCTCCAAAACAACAACAACTTCCTCCCAAACAACAACAACAACTTCCTCCCAAACAACAACAACTTCCTCCCAAATAACAACAACAACTTCCTCCCAAACAATAACAACTTCCTCCCAAACAATAACTTCCTCCCAAACAACAACAACAACTTCCTCCCAAACAACAACAACAACTTCCTCCCAAACAACAACAACTTCCTCCAAACAACAACAACTTTTTCCCAAAAAACAACAACTTCCTCCCAAACAACAACAACTTCCTCCCAAACAACAACAACAACTTCCTCCCAAACAACCACAACTTCCTCCCAAACAACAACAACTTCCTCCCAAACAACAACAACAACTTCCTCCCAAACAACAACAACTTCCTCCCAAACAACAACAACTTCCTCCCAAACAACAACAACTTCCTCCCAAACAACAACAACTTCCTCAAAAACAACAACAACTTCCTCCCAAACAACAACAACAACTTCCTCCCAAACAACAACAACTTCCTCCCAAAAAACAACAACTTCCTCCCAAACAACAACAACAACTTCCTCCGAAACAACAAAAACTTCCTCCCAAACAACAACAACAACTTCCTCCCAAACAACAACAACAATTTCCTCCCAAACAACAACAACTTCCTCCCAAACAACAACAACTTCCTCCCAAACAACAACAACAACTTCCTCCCAAACAACAACAACAACTTCCTCCCAAACAAGAACAACAACTTCCTCCCAAACAACAACAACTTCCTCCCAAACAACAACAACAACTTCCTCCCAAACAACAACAACAACTTCCTCCCAAACAACAACAACTTCCTCCCAAACAACAACAACAACTTCCTCCCAAACAACAACAACTTCCTCCCAAACAACAACAACTTCCTCCCAAACAACAACAACTTCCTCCCAAACAACAACAACTTCCTCCCAAACAACAACAACAACTTCCTCCCAAACAACAACAACAACTTCCTCCCAAACAACAACTTCCTCCCAAAAAACAACAACAACTTCCTCCCAAACAACAACAACTTCCTCCCAAACAACAACAACAATTTCCTCCCAAACAACAACAACTTCCTCCCAAACAACAACAACTTCCTCCCAAAAAAAAAAAACTTCCTCCCAAACAACAACAACAACTTCCTCCCAAACAACAACAACTTCCTCCCAAACAACAACAACAACTTCCTCCCAAACAACAACAACAACTTCCTCCCAAACAACAACAACTTCCTCCCAAACAACAACAACTTCCTCCCAAACAACAACAACAACTTCCTCCCAAACAACAACAACAACTTCCTCCCAAACAAGAACAACAACTTCCTCCCAAACAACAACAACTTCCTCCCAAACAACAACAACAACTTCCTCCCAAACAACAACAACAACTTCCTCCCAAACCACAACAACTTCCTCCCAAACAACAACAACAACTTCCTCCCAAACAACAACAACTTCCTCCCAAACAACAACAACTTCCTCCCAAACAACAACAACAACTTCCTCCCAAACTACAACAACAACTTCCTCCCAAACTACAACAACAACTTCCTCCCAAACAACAACAACTTCCTCCCAAAAAACAACAACAACTTCCTCCCAAACAACAACAACTTCCTCCCAAACAACAACAACTTCCTCCCAAACAACAACAACAACTTCCTCCCAAACAACAACAACAACTTCCTCCCAAACAACAACAACAAATTCCTCCCAAACAACAACAACAACTTCCTCCAAAACAACAACTTCCTCCCAAACAACAACAACAACTTCCTCCGAAACAACAACAACTTCCTCCCAAACAACAACAACAACTTCCTCCCAAACAACAACAACAACTTCCTCCCAAACAACAACAACTTCCTCCCAAACAACAACAACAACTTCCTCCCAAACAACAACAACTTCCTCCCAAACATTAACTTCCTCCCAAACAACAACAACAACTTCCTCCCAAACAACAACAACAACTTCCTCCCAAACAACAGCAACTTCCTCCCAAACAACAACAACTTCCTCCCAAACAACAACAACAACTTCCTCCCAAACAACAACAACTTCCTACCAAACAACAACAACTTCCTCCAAAACAACAAGAACAACTTCCTCCCAAACAACAACAACTTCCTCCCAAACAACAACAACTTCCTCCCAAAAAACAACAACTTCCTCCCAAACAACAACAACAACTTCCTCCCAAACAACAACAACAACTTCCTCCCAAACAACAACTTCCTCCCAAACAACAACAACAACTTCCTCCCAAACAACAACAACTTCCTCCCAAACAACAACAACTTCCTCCCAAACAACAACAACAACTTCCTCCCAAACAACAACAACAACTTCCTCCCAAACAACAACAACAACTTCCTCCCAAATAACAACAACTTCTTCCCAAACAACAACAACTTCCTCCCAAACAACAACAACTTCCTCCCAAAAATCAACAACTTCCTCCCAAACAACAACAACAACTTCCTCCCAAACAACAACAACAACTTCCTCCCAAACAACAACAACTTCCTCCCAAACAACAACTTCCTCCCAAACAACAACAACAACTTCCTCCCAAACAACAACAACAACTTCCTCCCAAACAACAACAACTTCCTCCAAAACAACAACAACTTCCTCCCAAACAACAACAACAACTTCCTCCCAAACAACAACAACTTCCTCCCAAATAACAACAACAACTTCCTCCCAAACAATAACAACTTCCTCCCAAACAATAACTTCCTCCCAAACAACAACAACAACTTCCTCCCAAACAACAACAACAACTTCCTCCCAAACAACAACAACTTCCTCCAAACAACAACAACTTTTTCCCAAAAAACAACAACTTCCTCCCAAACAACAACAACTTCCTCCCAAACAACAACAACAACTTCCTCCCAAACAACCACAACTTCCTCCCAAACAACAACAACTTCCTCCCAAACAACAACAACAACTTCCTCCCAAACAACAACAACTTCCTCCCAAACAACAACAACTTCCTCCCAAACAACAACAACTTCCTCCCAAACAACAACAACTTCCTCAAAAACAACAACAACTTCCTCCCAAACAACAACAACAACTTCCTCCCAAACAACAACAACTTCCTCCCAAAAAACAACAACTTCCTCCCAAACAACAACAACAACTTCCTCCGAAACAACAAAAACTTCCTCCCAAACAACAACAACAACTTCCTCCCAAACAACAACAACAATTTCCTCCCAAACAACAACAACTTCCTCCCAAACAACAACAACTTCCTCCCAAACAACAACAACAACTTCCTCCCAAACAACAACAACAACTTCCTCCCAAACAAGAACAACAACTTCCTCCCAAACAACAACAACTTCCTCCCAAACAACAACAACAACTTCCTCCCAAACAACAACAACAACTTCCTCCCAAACAACAACAACTTCCTCCCAAACAACAACAACAACTTCCTCCCAAACAACAACAACTTCCTCCCAAACAACAATAACTTCCTCCCAAACAACAACTTCCTCCCAAACAACAACAACTTCCTCCCAAACAACAACAACAACTTCCTCCCAAACAACAACAACAACTTCCTCCCAAACAACAACTTCCTCCCAAAAAACAACAACAACTTCCTCCCAAACAACAACAACTTCCTCCCAAACAACAACAACAATTTCCTCCCAAACAACAACAACTTCCTCCCAAACAACAACAACTTCCTCCCAAAAAAAAAAAACTTCCTCCCAAACAACAACAACAACTTCCTCCCAAACAACAACAACTTCCTCCCAAACAACAACAACAACTTCCTCCCAAACAACAACAACAACTTCCTCCCAAACAACAACAACTTCCTCCCAAACAACAACAACTTCCTCCCAAACAACAACAACAACTTCCTCCCAAACAACAACAACAACTTCCTCCCAAACAAGAACAACAACTTCCTCCCAAACAACAACAACTTCCTCCCAAACAACAACAACAACTTCCTCCCAAACAACAACAACAACTTCCTCCCAAACCACAACAACTTCCTCCCAAACAACAACAACAACTTCCTCCCAAACAACAACAACTTCCTCCCAAACAACAACAACTTCCTCCCAAACAACAACAACAACTTCCTCCCAAACTACAACAACAACTTCCTCCCAAACTACAACAACAACTTCCTCCCAAACAACAACAACTTCCTCCCAAAAAACAACAACAACTTCCTCCCAAACAACAACAACTTCCTCCCAAACAACAACAACTTCCTCCCAAACAACAACAACAACTTCCTCCCAAACAACAACAACAACTTCCTCCCAAACAACAACAACAAATTCCTCCCAAACAACAACAACAACTTCCTCCAAAACAACAACTTCCTCCCAAACAACAACAACAACTTCCTCCGAAACAACAACAACTTCCTCCCAAACAACAACAACAACTTCCTCCCAAACAACAACAACAACTTCCTCCCAAACAACAACAACTTCCTCCCAAACAACAACAACAACTTCCTCCCAAACAACAACAACTTCCTCCCAAACAACAACAACAACTTCCTCCCAAACAACAACAACTTCCTCTCAAACAACAACAACAACCTCCTCCCAAACAACAACTTCTTCCCAAACAACAACTTCCTCCCAAATAACAATAACTTCCTCCCAAACAACAACAACAACTTCCTCCCAAACAACAACAACAACTTCCTCCCAAACAACAACAACTTCCTCCCAAAAAACAACAACAACTTCCTCCCAAACAACAACAACTTTCTCCCAAACAACAACAACTTCCTCCCAAACAACAACAACAACTTCTTCCCAAAATACAACAACAAATTCCTCCCAAACAACAACAACTTCCTCCGAAACAACAACAACAACTTCCTCCCAAACAACAACAACAACTTCCTCCAAAACAACAACAACAACTTCCTCCCAAACAACAAGAACAACTTCCTCCCAAACAACAACAACTTCCTCCCAAACAACAACTTCCTCCCAAACAACAACAACAACTTCCTCCCAAACAACAACAACAACTTCCTCCCAAACAACAACAACTTCCTCCAAAACAACAACAACAACTTCCTCCCAAACAACAACAACTTCCTCCCAAACAACAACAACAACTTCCTCCCAAACAACAACAACTTCCTCCCAAACAACAACAACTTCCTCCCAAACAACAACAACTTCCTCCCAAACAACAACAACTTCCTCCCAAACAATAACAACAACTTCCTCCCAAACAACAACAACAACTTCCTCCCAAACAACAACAACTTCCTCCCAAAAAACAACAACAACTTCCTCCCAAACAACAACAACTTCCTCCCAAACAACAACAACTTCCTCCCAAACAACAACAACAACTTCCTCCCAAACAACAACAACAACTTCCTCCCAAACAACAACAACTTCCTCCCAAACAACAACAACAACTTCCTCCCAAACAACAACAACTTCCTCAAAAACAACAACAACTTCCTCCCAAACAACAACAACAACTTCCTCCCAAACAACAACAACTTCCTCTTAAACAACAACAACTTCCTCCCAAACAACAACAACTTCCTCCCAAACAACAACAACTTCCTCCCAAACAACAACAACTTCCTCCCAAACAACAACAACTTCCTCCCAAACAATAACAACAACTTCCTCCCAAACAACAACAACAACTTCCTCCCAAACAACAACAACTTCCTCCCAAAAAACAACAACAACTTCCTCCCAAACAACAACAACTTCCTCCCAAACAACAACAACTTCCTCCCAAACAACAACAACAACTTCCTCCCAAACAACAACAACAACTTCCTCCCAAACAACAACAACTTCCTCCCAAACAACAACAACAACTTCCTCCCAAACAACAACAACTTCCTCAAAAACAACAACAACTTCCTCCCAAACAACAACAACAACTTCCTCCCAAACAACAACAACTTCCTCTTAAACAACAACAACTTCCTCCCAAACAACAACAACTTCCTCCCAAACAACAACAACAACTTCCTCCCAAACAACAACAACAACTTCCTCCCAAACAACAACAACTTCCTCTTAAACAACAACAACTTCCTCCCAAACAACAACAACTTCCTCCCAAACAACAACAACAACTTCCTCCCAAACAACAACAACAACTTCCTCCCAAACAACAACAACTTCCTCCCAAACAACAACTTCCTCCCAAACAACAACAACAACTTCCTCCCAAACAACAACAACAAATTCCTCCCAAACAACAACAACTTCCTCCCAAACAACAAAAACTTCCTCCCAAACAACAACAACAACTTCCTCCAAAACAACAACAACTTCCTCCCAAACAACAACAACAACTTCCTCCAAAACAACAACAACTTCCTCCCAAACAACAACAACAACTTCCTCCCAAACAACAACAACAACTTCCTCCCAAACAACAACAACTTCCTCCCAAACAACAACAACAACTTCCTCCCAAACAACAACAACTTCCTCCCAAACAACAACAACAACTTCCTCCCAAACAACAACAACTTCCTCTCAAACAACAACAACAACCTCCTCCCAAACAACAACTTCTTCCCAAACAACAATGTAACAGACCCTCTGCTTGCCTTGGCCGTGATCTAACTTAGAACATTCTCACACTCATCCACATCATCATGACCATACTCAGTAAATGACATATCACACATCAGGTGGCATATTTATTATATCATACTCATATCATAGAATGAGTAGAGAAATTACAAACACAATATAATACATATCTTAACTAAACATTCTACTAAAACGGGAATTGTAAGCATTAGCTATTGATGGAATTCCCAACTATCTAAAAACCCAGTTCTATTGCCTTGCAATTACATCACACACACATCGCCTTAACTGCGTCTTCAACACACCTTATCAAATACTCTTCCTCACTGAAATCCCCTCAGGCGGGCTATCTCGACATAACTCGTTCACAATGTGTCCTTGCTTACAAACACACTTTCAGATTATCCATTAATGCAAAACTCACACACCTATTTGAGCGATCCTGTTCTATCACTAAACATTCGTCCAACCGTCTATCAATCGCTCCTCTATCTAAAGTCGGTGAGTTAAACACACTATCTACATTCAG
Source organism: Ariolimax columbianus (assembly GCA_036924085.1). Taxonomy (NCBI): domain Eukaryota; kingdom Metazoa; phylum Mollusca; class Gastropoda; order Stylommatophora; family Arionidae; genus Ariolimax; species Ariolimax columbianus. Next base: position 33,493 of record JAVGWX010000254.1, on the reverse strand, counting down.
TCTCTCTCTCTCACTCTCCTCCATACAGTCTCTCTCTCTCCCTCAGCCTCCATCTCTCATCCAGCCTCTCGAGCTAAACTTTGTCTCGAGTTATATATCCTCAAGCAAGGCCAGAGCTTGACCAATCGATCTCAGGTATGGTCATCTTCAATTCCCATTGGAACGAAACACTTTGCACACCTGTCACTCATTCTCTCGCAGCAAGCCCCGTTGCCAATTTCGTCTGTCAATCAATCTCCCCCTACCAAAATCGGAAGGCCAGTGGTCAGTTTCTACCTGTCCACATTCCTTAACCCAACTCTGTTCTCCTTTGCTGAGATAGTGAGTGACCTTGACATGCATTCATGTAGCTTTAAGCTTTAACATGTTCAGGCATCCTAAACTCCCCTTGCTCCGGCGGGAACTGTTACATTACCTCCCTAAACTACAGACCGAAACATGGATGGTCATTTTTTTCATCTGGCAAATGACCACCATTTTCGTCTCTACTATCCAAAATGTAAACACTACTCCTGTTTACAACTTCACTCACATCGTACATGCACAAAAAGACATGTCATTTGATACATATAAACTTTTTGTAATACATACACAATCAATACAAGCAGAAGAAAAACACTGTGGCTGGGCGTTTTTACAACACAACACTTTTACATCGTTTTGCAGTCAAATACACCCAAGTCTGTCCCTGCGGGACCTTTAACTCATCAAAACAGAAACACCTTAAGGAATTCTCCTTACTCATTGAGGTAAACATACCTCGCCCTGTTCCCGTGCCTTCCTCTAAGGACACGAACCTTCATTGTTACACTCGACCAGTTCAGGTCAATTTTCTCAGGCGGTCTCATTACACGCCTGGCCGACGATTCACTTCATACTAACTCCTGTGAGGCCACGAATTTACGCGGGTTATCCTCAGGCTAGTTATCACTGTCTTTCTTGACAGCTATCCCCTCTCAAAGAAAACAGCAAAATTCTTTATGTTTCCCACAAAAACGATATTTGACAACATATGTCATAGTCAATATTAAAACTTCTGATCAATATAGTCTTCTCTGCAAAGACTCCACATACATGTGATTCTGGAACTCGTGGTGACTTGTGCTTGCGGAGGCCTACAGTCTGGATGAGATATACTGCTCTGTAGATCACCTAAATAACCTGTATCAAATACCTGTAAACATGATGATTCAACAACAACAACAACAAAACAACAACAAAATAAAGAAAAATTCAATGCATACTATATCGACCATACAACCCACTAAAAATGCAAGTAATACCATTAGTCAAAATCCAAATATCAAAATATTTACACACATAAACATGACCAAGTGCCATCAACTTTCACTCCTGCTCGTGCCCCACAGATGAGCACCTGTTAATGCCCCCTTTATAAGATACTAAACTATGACTAAGTTCTACTAGACTATGTCACTAAACTATGACTAAGTTGTAACTTAATCAGATACTAAACTATGTCACTAAACTATGACTAAGTTCTAACTTAATCAGATACTAAACTACGTCTGAGTCAAAAGTCAAAAACCGAATCGTCCACCTGTCGAATTACGTCATGCTGTAACCCTACTAGTCCAGGTGCAGTCTTTGTCCCGAGGAATCAAAACCGAGTGTTGTGATCTAACTATTTCACCGTTGTTTCCCCAAATTCCCCGCATCAAAGCTACCTGGTCAGATATTAACCGAAGCATCGCGTCCACGTGTTACCTTGCGTCACGTAATCATTACCTGGCGCATCCAGCTATCCTGCGTCTCTCGTTCGTTCTGTCCGTTTCTCTGGTCGGAAATGTCCCTTTGATCTCGGTCAGTCTTCGCTTCAGACTGACCGTCCGCTCATTGTCTGGCGTGTACTTCAGACAACGAATTCAAAGGAATTTTTAACATCTGGTCATTCCTCCATCTCTATACCCTACCCCCTAATTATCCAAATCTCCGTTTCCCAAGGATAACGGTAGATGAAACAAATTTTATGCAAATGCATACATTAACTGGAGTTTCACAGATAGCCCATGTGTGTAAGTACTCCACACGACTTTACCTAATTCCATTTCTGATTTCCATGTTTTTGGCTAGCGTCAGTAAACATTGCATCAACCGTTCCTTATCACTACTGCTTATTTTAACCAAACTATGCGTTGCCCCATCAGCTGTCTCTGATTGCTGCGCGATTTCCTCCTGTAAAACGCCCATCGTCTGGTCTGTTTGTTTCTCGGTTGGTTGGTTCGTACCCACCGGTTCTCTGGTAGTGTTACGTACACTTACACCGTCCGCTACTTCAGCCTTCCGTCCATCTGTATTCACTATTTGTGGGAAAGACCTTTCACACTGTTCGTTTGACTGTTGGCTAATCTCGAACTGAGATCTTTTCATCTTTGCTTCGATGACTGGTTCGCTGTCCTGGCTGTGGTTAACCTGTCTTTCCCTTTTCTTCGTTTTCCTTAGAAACTCTGTTCCTCCTTTGTTGGCTGCTGTTGGTGCGTCCGTTTCACATTCCAACTGTGCGTCATTCCCACTTCCTTCCTCGGTGGCCGAAAGGTTGTCCCTTCTTTCGGTCTGTTCAACAACTTCTCCCGCATGGCTAGGACCTGGCGTGGGTGGGCACGAAACCATAGCTGGTCCTGCCACCATTCCTCCTCCTCTCCTTTCCTCTTTATCTGGCGAATCTCCGACTATTTCCTTGTTCGATTCTTCGTCGACTTTAACTAATGTTCTACCAGGCTTGACGACAAGTTCCTGGTAAACTTGGCCCCTTTCAGCACACCCGACCATGTTAATCGACGTAATACCCTCTTCCTGAATTCTCGGCCTACACTGTCCGATGCGGTAACATTTTATCTGGACCTCTGAGCGAACGTTTGTCTCGTTTGCTTTGCGTAACCTGCCCTCCGTACCTAACTTTTCTGGATACACAAAACCTGTATCTCTTTCTTTCCGTCCATCCGCCTCGTGCTCAAAGTCTCTTTGATAGCTCCTGTCCTGCCTCTCCATCTGTAACCGTGCAAAAGGCCTCTTGTGGGCTAAGAATCTGCCCGATTCAAACTTCTGCCCAACCATTCCTCCTCCTCTCACTTGACTTGGCCTCTCCACCTGGGTCACACTCCTCCCCTTTTCGACACCTCTTTCCAGTCGTTCACACACGTCCGTCCTGAGATTTCCACCTCTGTCCCTCCACGGATCGGAATGTGGAAGTTGTACGGGCTTCCTACTCACTTTCCTACCACTCTGTCCCCTTCCAAAATACTGGGCCGTGTTTACTCCTGTGATTCCTTGATTTCTTCTCTCCTTCCTAGCTGGTGTGAAAGCTCCGTTTTCAAACTGTTGCAACAGCTGTCGCAGCTTCCATTGGAGATCTTTTTCCTGCCGTTCCAGCCGAATAACTCTGCCTGTTAGTTCTCTTAGCTGGTTTTGTAGTTGACTTTTGTCCTCCCACTTATCGCTGACTGTAGCTCGTGCCATGAAAGGCTTGTTTTTGACAAACAGTCCTCCTCTTCTCCAGGAACTGTTAATATTCCGAAGAATATTAGGGCATCCGATAGACAAATGTCCAAAAGCTAGACAATGATAACATTGTTTAACATTGTCCAACCTCGACATATTGAATAAACCCGTCTGGCCCACCCAAAAAAATTATAAGACTGTCAAGTACGCACAAAGTCTTGTCAATAATACAACAATGGGTGGAAGAAAAATGTCACACTTACCAGTCAGATGATTGGAAAAGCTGTCTATGGTTCTAACACTCTAACCACTAGCTACTCCTCTATTCCTAACTACACACACAAGTTATATTTAACTGCGACACTTGTGTTAAACATGCAAATCAAGATCTATAGCTACACACGCACTATATTTATAAATCTACCACGACTATCCGTGGTCAACAGGCACCAAAATAATAATAACGTGTAACAGACCCTCTGCTTGCCTTGGCCGTGATCTAACTTAGAACATTCTCACACTCATCCACATCATCATGACCATACTCAGTAAATGACATATCACACATCAGGTGGCATATTTATTATATCATACTCATATCATAGAATGAGTAGAGAAATTACAAACACAATATAATACATATCTTAACTAAACATTCTACTAAAACGGGAATTGTAAGCATTAGCTATTGATGGAATTCCCAACTATCTAAAAACCCAGTTCTATTGCCTTGCAATTACATCACACACACATCGCCTTAACTGCGTCTTCAACACACCTTATCAAATACTCTTCCTCACTGAAATCCCCTCAGGCGGGCGATCTCGACATAACTCGTTCACAATGTGTCCTTGCTTACAAACACACTTTCAGATTATCCATTAATGCAAAACTCACACACCTATTTGAGCGATCCTGTTCTATCACTAAACATTCGTCCAACCGTCTATCAATCGCTCCTCTATCTAAAGTCGGTGAGTTAAACACACTATCTACATTCAGTCTCTCTCTCTCACTCTCCTCCATACAGTCTCTCTCTCTCCCTCAGCCTCCATCTCTCATCCAGCCTCTCGAGCTAAACTTTGTCTCGAGTTATATATCCTCAAGCAAGGCCAGAGCTTGACCAATCGATCTCAGGTATGGTCATCTTCAATTCCCATTGGAACGAAACACTTTGCACACCTGTCACTCATTCTCTCGCAGCAAGCCCCGTTGCCAATTTCGTCTGTCAATCAATCTCCCCCTACCAAAATCGGAAGGCCAGTGGTCAGTTTCTACCTGTCCACATTCCTTAACCCAACTCTGTTCTCCTTTGCTGAGATAGTGAGTGACCTTGACATGCATTCATGTAGCTTTAAGCTTTAACATGTTCAGGCATCCTAAACTCCCCTTGCTCCGGCGGGAACTGTTACATTACCTCCCTAAACTACAGACCGAAACATGGATGGTCATTTTTTTCATCTGGCAAATGACCACCATTTTCGTCTCTACTATCCAAAATGTAAACACTACTCCTGTTTACAACTTCACTCACATCGTACATGCACAAAAAGACATGTCATTTGATACATATAAACTTTTTGTAATACATACACAATCAATACAAGCAGAAGAAAAACACTGTGGCTGGGCGTTTTTACAACACAACACTTTTACATCGTTTTGCAGTCAAATACACCCAAGTCTGTCCCTGCGGGACCTTTAACTCATCAAAACAGAAACACCTTAAGGAATTCTCCTTACTCATTGAGGTAAACATACCTCGCCCTGTTCCCGTGCCTTCCTCTAAGGACACGAACCTTCATTGTTACACTCGACCAGTTCAGGTCAATTTTCTCAGGCGGTCTCATTACACGCCTGGCCGACGATTCACTTCATACTAACTCCTGTGAGGCCACGAATTTACGCGGGTTATCCTCAGGCTAGTTATCACTGTCTTTCTTGACAGCTATCCCCTCTCAAAGAAAACAGCAAAATTCTTTATGTTTCCCACAAAAACGATATTTGACAACATATGTCATAGTCAATATTAAAACTTCTGATCAATATAGTCTTCTCTGCAAAGACTCCACATACATGTGATTCTGGAACTCGTGGTGACTTGTGCTTGCGGAGGCCTACAGTCTGGATGAGATATACTGCTCTGTAGATCACCTAAATAACCTGTATCAAATACCTGTAAACATGATGATTCAACAACAACAACAACAAAACAACAACAAAATAAAGAAAAATTCAATGCATACTATATCGACCATACAACCCACTAAAAATGCAAGTAATACCATTAGTCAAAATCCAAATATCAAAATATTTACACACATAAACATGACCAAGTGCCATCAACTTTCACTCCTGCTCGTGCCCCACAGATGAGCACCTGTTAATGCCCCCTTTATAAGATACTAAACTATGACTAAGTTCTACTAGACTATGTCACTAAACTATGACTAAGTTGTAACTTAATCAGATACTAAACTATGTCACTAAACTATGACTAAGTTCTAACTTAATCAGATACTAAACTACGTCTGAGTCAAAAGTCAAAAACCGAATCGTCCACCTGTCGAATTACGTCATGCTGTAACCCTACTAGTCCAGGTGCAGTCTTTGTCCCGAGGAATCAAAACCGAGTGTTGTGATCTAACTATTTCACCGTTGTTTCCCCAAATTCCCCGCATCAAAGCTACCTGGTCAGATATTAACCGAAGCATCGCGTCCACGTGTTACCTTGCGTCACGTAATCATTACCTGGCGCATCCAGCTATCCTGCGTCTCTCGTTCGTTCTGTCCGTTTCTCTGGTCGGAAATGTCCCTTTGATCTCGGTCAGTCTTCGCTTCAGACTGACCGTCCGCTCATTGTCTGGCGTGTACTTCAGACAACGAATTCAAAGGAATTTTTAACATCTGGTCATTCCTCCATCTCTATACCCTACCCCCTAATTATCCAAATCTCCGTTTCCCAAGGATAACGGTAGATGAAACAAATTTTATGCAAATGCATACATTAACTGGAGTTTCACAGATAGCCCATGTGTGTAAGTACTCCACACGACTTTACCTAATTCCATTTCTGATTTCCATGTTTTTGGCTAGCGTCAGTAAACATTGCATCAACCGTTCCTTATCACTACTGCTTATTTTAACCAAACTATGCGTTGCCCCATCAGCTGTCTCTGATTGCTGCGCGATTTCCTCCTGTAAAACGCCCATCGTCTGGTCTGTTTGTTTCTCGGTTGGTTGGTTCGTACCCACCGGTTCTCTGGTAGTGTTACGTACACTTACACCGTCCGCTACTTCAGCCTTCCGTCCATCTGTATTCACTATTTGTGGGAAAGACCTTTCACACTGTTCGTTTGACTGTTGGCTAATCTCGAACTGAGATCTTTTCATCTTTGCTTCGATGACTGGTTCGCTGTCCTGGCTGTGGTTAACCTGTCTTTCCCTTTTCTTCGTTTTCCTTAGAAACTCTGTTCCTCCTTTGTTGGCTGCTGTTGGTGCGTCCGTTTCACATTCCAACTGTGCGTTATTCCCACTTCCTTCCTCGGTGGCCGAAAGGTTGTCCCTTCTTTCGGTCTGTTCAACAACTTCTCCCGCATGGCTAGGACCTGGCGTGGGTGGGCACGAAACCATAGCTGGTCCTGCCACCATTCCTCCTCCTCTCCTTTCCTCTTTATCTGGCGAATCTCCGACTATTTCCTTGTTCGATTCTTCGTCGACTTTAACTAATGTTCTACCAGGCTTGACGACAAGTTCCTGGTAAACTTGGCCCCTTTCAGCACACCCGACCATGTTAATCGACGTAATACCCTCTTCCTGAATTCTCGGCCTACACTGTCCGATGCGGTAACATTTTATCTGGACCTCTGAGCGAACGTTTGTCTCGTTTGCTTTGCGTAACCTGCCCTCCGTACCTAACTTTTCTGGATACACAAAACCTGTATCTCTTTCTTTCCGTCCATCCGCCTCGTGCTCAAAGTCTCTTTGATAGCTCCTGTCCTGCCTCTCCATCTGTAACCGTGCAAAAGGCCTCTTGTGGGCTAAGAATCTGCCCGATTCAAACTTCTGCCCAACCATTCCTCCTCCTCTCACTTGACTTGGCCTCTCCACCTGGGTCACACTCCTCCCCTTTTCGACACCTCTTTCCAGTCGTCCACACACGTCCGTCCTGAGATTTCCACCTCTGTCCCTCCACGGATCGGAATGTGGAAGTTGTACGGGCTTCCTACTCACTTTCCTACCACTCTGTCCCCTTCCAAAATACTGGGCCGTGTTTACTCCTGTGATTCCTTGATTTCTTCTCTCCTTCCTAGCTGGTGTGAAAGCTCCGTTTTCAAACTGTTGCAACAGCTGTCGCAGCTTCCATTGGAGATCTTTTTCCTGCCGTTCCAGCCGAATAACTCTGCCTGTTAGTTCTCTTAGCTGGTTTTGTAGTTGACTTTTGTCCTCCCACTTATCGCTGACTGTAGCTCGTGCCATGAAAGGCTTGTTTTTGACAAACAGTCCTCCTCTTCTCCAGGAACTGTTAATATTCCGAAGAATATTAGGGCATCCGATAGACAAATGTCCAAAAGCTAGACAATGATAACATTGTTTAACATTGTCCAACCTCGACATATTGAATAAACCCGTCTGGCCCACCCAAAAAAATTATAAGACTGTCAAGTACGCACAAAGTCTTGTCAATAATACAACAATGGGTGGAAGAAAAATGTCACACTTACCAGTCAGATGATTGGAAAAGCTGTCTATGGTTCTAACACTCTAACCACTAGCTACTCCTCTATTCCTAACTACACACACAAGTTATATTTAACTGCGACACTTGTGTTAAACATGCAAATCAAGATCTATAGCTACACACGCACTATATTTATAAATCTACCACGACTATCCGTGGTCAACAGGCACCAAAATAATAATAACGTGTAACAGACCCTCTGCTTGCCTTGGCCGTGATCTAACTTAGAACATTCTCACACTCATCCACATCATCATGACCATACTCAGTAAATGACATATCACACATCAGGTGGCATATTTATTATATCATACTCATATCATAGAATGAGTAGAGAAATTACAAACACAATATAATACATATCTTAACTAAACATTCTACTAATACGGGAATTGTAAGCATTAGCTATTGATGGAATTCCCAACTATCTAAAAACCCAGTTCTATTGCCTTGCAATTACATCACACACACATCGCCTTAACTGCGTCTTCAACACACCTTATCAAATACTCTTCCTCACTGAAATCCCCTCAGGCGGGCGATCTCGACATAACTCGTTCACAATGTGTCCTTGCTTACAAACACACTTTCAGATTATCCATTAATGCAAAACTCACACACCTATTTGAGCGATCCTGTTCTATCACTAAACATTCGTCCAACCGTCTATCAATCGCTCCTCTATCTAAAGTCGGTGAGTTAAACACACTATCTACATTCAGTCTCTCTCTCTCACTCTCCTCCATACAGTCTCTCTCTCTCCCTCAGCCTCCATCTCTCATCCAGCCTCTCGAGCTAAACTTTGTCTCGAGTTATATATCCTCAAGCAAGGCCAGAGCTTGACCAATCGATCTCAGGTATGGTCATCTTCAATTCCCATTGGAACGAAACACTTTGCACACCTGTCACTCATTCTCTCGCAGCAAGCCCCGTTGCCAATTTCGTCTGTCAATCAATCTCCCCCTACCAAAATCGGAAGGCCAGTGGTCAGTTTCTACCTGTCCACATTCCTTAACCCAACTCTGTTCTCCTTTGCTGAGATAGTGAGTGACCTTGACATGCATTCATGTAGCTTTAAGCTTTAACATGTTCAGGCATCCTAAACTCCCCTTGCTCCGGCGGGAACTGTTACAACAACTTCCTCCCAAACAACAATAACTTCCTCCCAAACAACAACAACAACTTCCTCCCAAACAACAACAGCAACTTCCTCCCAAACAACAACAACTTCCTTCCAAATAACAACAACAACTTCCTCCCAAACAACAACAACTTTCTCCCAAACAACAACAACTTCCTCCCAAACAACAACAACAACTTCTTCCCAAACAACAACAACAACTTCCTCCCAAACAACAACAACTTCCTCCCAAACAACAACAACAACTTCCTCCCAAACAACAACAACAACTTCCTCCCAAACAACAACAACAACTTCCTCCCAAACAACAACAACTTCCTCCCAAACAACAACAACTTCCTCCCAAACAACAACTTCCTCCCAAACAACAACAACAACTTCCTCCCAAACAACAACAACAACTTCCTCCCAAACAACAACAACTTCCTCCCAAACAACAACAACTTCCTCCCAAAAAACAACAACTTCCTCCCAAACAACAACAACAACTTCCTCCCAAACAACAACAACAACTTCCTCCCAAACAACAACTTCCTCCCAAACAACAACAACAACTTCCTCCCAAACAACAACAACTTCCTCCCAAACAACAACAACTTCCTCCCAAACAACAACAACAACTTCCTCCCAAACAACAACAACAACTTCCTCCCAAACAACAACAACAACTTCCTCCCAAATAACAACAACTTCTTCCCAAACAACAACAACTTCCTCCCAAACAACAACAACTTCCTCCCAAAAATCAACAACTTCCTCCCAAACAACAACAACAACTTCCTCCCAAACAACAACAACAACTTCCTCCCAAACAACAACAACTTCCTCCCAAACAACAACTTCCTCCCAAACAACAACAACAACTTCCTCCCAAACAACAACAACAACTTCCTCCCAAACAACAACAACTTCCTCCAAAACAACAACAACTTCCTCCCAAACAACAACAACAACTTCCTCCCAAACAACAACAACTTCCTCCAAAACAACAACAACTTCCTCCCAAACAACAACAACAACTTCCTCCCAAACAACAACAACTTCCTCCCAAACAACAACAACTTCCTCCCAAACAACAACAACTTCCTCCAAAACAACAACAACTTCCTCCCAAACAACAACAACTTTTTCCCAAAAAACAACAACTTCCTCCCAAACAACAACAACTTCCTCCCAAACAACCACAACTTCCTCCCAAACAACCACAACTTCCTCCCAAACAACAACAACTTCCTCCCAAACAACAACAACAACTTCCTCCCAAACAACAACAACTTCCTCCCAAACAACAACAACTTCCTCCCAAACAACAACAACTTCCTCCCAAACAACAACAACAACTTCCTCCCAAACAACAACAACTTCCTCCCAAACAACAACAACAACTTCCTCCCAAACAACAACAACTTCCTCCCAAACAACAACAACAACTTCCTACCAAACAACAACAACAACTTCCTCCTAAACAACAACAACTTCCTCCCAAACAACAACAACAATTTCCTCCCAAACAACAACAACTTCCTCCCAAACAACAACAACTTCCTCCCAAAAAACAACAACTTCCTCCCAAACAACAACAACAACTTCCTCCCAAACAACAACAACTTCCTCCCAAACAACAACAACAACTTCCTCCCAAACAACAACAACAACTTCCTCCCAAACAACAACAACTTCCTCCCAAACAACAACAACTTCCTCCCAAACAACAACAACAACTTCCTCCCAAACAACAACAACAACTTCCTCCCAAACAAGAACAACAACTTCCTCCCAAACAACAACAACTTCCTCCCAAACAACAACAACAACTTCCTCCCAAACAACAACAACTTCCTCCCAAACAACAACAACAACTTCCTCCCAAACAACAACAACTTCCTCCCAAACAACAACAACTTCCTCCCAAACAACAACAACTTCCTCCCAAACAACAACAACTTCGTCCCAAACAATAACAACAACTTCCTCCAAAACAACAACAACAACTTCCTCCCAAACAACAACAACTTCCTCCCAAAAAACAACAACAACTTCCTCCCAAACAACAACAACAACTTCCTCCCAAACAACAACAACAACTTCCTCCCAAACAACAACAACTTCCTCCCAAACAACAACAACAACTTCCTCCCAAACAACAACAACTTCCTCAAAAACAACAACAACTTCCTCCCAAACAACAACAACAACTTCCTCCCAAACAACAACAACTTCCTCTTAAACAACAACAACTTCCTCCCAAACAACAACAACTTCCTCCCAAACAACAACAACAACTTCCTCCCAAACAACAACAACAACTTCCTCCCAAACAACAACAACTTCCTCCCAAACAACAACTTCCTCCCAAACAACAACAACAACTTCCTCCCAAACAACAACAACAAATTCCTCCCAAACAACAACAACTTCCTCCCAAACAACAAAAACTTCCTCCCAAACAACAACAACAACTTCCTCCAAAACAACAACAACTTCCTCCCAAACAACAACAACAACTTCCTCCGAAACAACAACAACTTCCTCCCAAACAACAACAACAACTTCCTCCCAAACAACAACAACAACTTCCTCCCAAACAACAACAACTTCCTCCCAAACAACAACAACAACTTCCTCCCAAACAACAACAACTTCCTCCCAAACAACAACAACAACTTCCTCCCAAACAACAACAACTTCCTCCCAAACAACAACAACAACTTCCTCCCAAACAACAACAACTTCCTCCAAAACAACAACAACTTCCTCCCAAACAACAACAACAACTTCCTCCCAAACAACAACAACTTCCTCCCAAACAACAACAACTTCCTCCCAAACAACAACAACTTCCTCCAAAACAACAACAACTTCCTCCCAAACAACAACAACTTTTCCCAAAAAACAACAACTTCCTCCCAAACAACAACAACTTCCTCCCAAACAACCACAACTTCCTCCCAAACAACCACAACTTCCTCCCAAACAACAACAACTTCCTCCCAAACAACAACAACAACTTCCTCCCAAACAACAACAACTTCCTCCCAAACAACAACAACTTCCTCCCAAACAACAACAACTTCCTCCCAAACAACAACAACAACTTCCTCCCAAACAACAACAACTTCCTCCCAAACAACAACAACAACTTCCTCCCAAACAACAACAACTTCCTCCCAAACAACAACAACAACTTCCTACCAAACAACAACAACAACTTCCTCCTAAACAACAACAACTTCCTCCCAAACAACAACAACAATTTCCTCCCAAACAACAACAACTTCCTCCCAAACAACAACAACTTCCTCCCAAAAAACAACAACTTCCTCCCAAACAACAACAACAACTTCCTCCCAAACAACAACAACTTCCTCCCAAACAACAACAACAACTTCCTCCCAAACAACAACAACAACTTCCTCCCAAACAACAACAACTTCCTCCCAAACAACAACAACTTCCTCCCAAACAACAACAACAACTTCCTCCCAAACAACAACAACAACTTCCTCCCAAACAAGAACAACAACTTCCTCCCAAACAACAACAACTTCCTCCCAAACAACAACAACAACTTCCTCCCAAACAACAACAACTTCCTCCCAAACAACAACAACAACTTCCTCCCAAACAACAACAACTTCCTCCCAAACAACAACAACTTCCTCCCAAACAACAACAACTTCCTCCCAAACAACAACAACTTCGTCCCAAACAATAACAACAACTTCCTCCAAAACAACAACAACAACTTCCTCCCAAACAACAACAACTTCCTCCCAAAAAACAACAACAACTTCCTCCCAAACAACAACAACAACTTCCTCCCAAACAACAACAACAACTTCCTCCCAAACAACAACAACTTCCTCCCAAACAACAACAACAACTTCCTCCCAAACAACAACAACTTCCTCAAAAACAACAACAACTTCCTCCCAAACAACAACAACAACTTCCTCCCAAACAACAACAACTTCCTCTTAAACAACAACAACTTCCTCCCAAACAACAACAACTTCCTCCCAAACAACAACAACAACTTCCTCCCAAACAACAACAACAACTTCCTCCCAAACAACAACAACTTCCTCCCAAACAACAACTTCCTCCCAAACAACAACAACAACTTCCTCCCAAACAACAACAACAAATTCCTCCCAAACAACAACAACTTCCTCCCAAACAACAAAAACTTCCTCCCAAACAACAACAACAACTTCCTCCAAAACAACAACAACTTCCTCCCAAACAACAACAACAACTTCCTCCGAAACAACAACAACTTCCTCCCAAACAACAACAACAACTTCCTCCCAAACAACAACAACAACTTCCTCCCAAACAACAACAACTTCCTCCCAAACAACAACAACAACTTCCTCCCAAACAACAACAACTTCCTCCCAAACAACAACAACAACTTCCTCCCAAACAACAACAACTTCCTCCCAAACAACAACAACTTCCTCCCAAACAACAACAACTTCCTCCCAAACAACAACAACTTCGTCCCAAACAATAACAACAACTTCCTCCAAAACAACAACAACAACTTCCTCCCAAACAACAACAACTTCCTCCCAAACAACAACAACTTCCTCCCAAACAACAACAACAACTTCCTCCCAAACAACAACAACAACTTCCTCCCAAACAACAACAACTTCCTCCCAAACAACAACAACAACTTCCTCCCAAACAACAACAACTTCCTCAAAAACAACAACAACTTCCTCCCAAACAACAACAACAACTTCCTCCCAAACAACAACAACTTCCTCTTAAACAACAACAACTTCCTCCCAAACAACAACAACTTCCTCCCAAACAACAACAACAACTTCCTCCCAAACAACAACAACAACTTCCTCCCAAACAACAACAACTTCCTCCCAAACAACAACTTCCTCCCAAACAACAACAACAACTTCCTCCCAAACAACAACAACAAATTCCTCCCAAACAACAACAACTTCCTCCCAAACAACAAAAACTTCCTCCCAAACAACAACAACAACTTCCTCCAAAACAACAACAACTTCCTCCCAAACAACAACAACAACTTCCTCCGAAACAACAACAACTTCCTCCCAAACAACAACAACAACTTCCTCCCAAACAACAACAACAACTTCCTCCCAAACAACAACAACTTCCTCCCAAACAACAACAACAACTTCCTCCCAAACAACAACAACTTCCTCCCAAACAACAACAACAACTTCCTCCCAAACAACAACAACTTCCTCTCAAACAACAACAACAACCTCCTCCCAAACAACAACTTCTTCCCAAACAACAACTTCCTCCCAAACAACAATAACTTCCTCCCAAACAACAACAACAACTTCCTCCCAATCAACAACAACAACTTCCTCCCAAACAACAACAACTTCCTCCCAAATAACAACAACAACTTCCTCCCAAACAACAACAACTTTCTCCCAAACAACAACAACTTCCTCCCAAACAACAACAACAACTTCTTCCCAAACAACAACAACAACTTCCTCCCAAACAACAACAACTTCCTCCCAAACAACAACAACAACTTCCTCCCAAACAACAACAACAACTTCCTCCCAAACAACAACAACAACTTCCTCCCAAACAACTACAACTTCCTCCCAAACAACAACAACTTCCTCCCAAACAACAACTTCCTCCCAAACAACAACAACAACTTCCTCCCAAACGACAACAACAACTTCCTCCCAAACAACAACAACTTCCTCCAAAACAACAACAACTTCCTCCCAAACAACAACAACAACTTCCTCCCAAACAACAACAACTTCCTCCCAAACAACAACAACTTCCTCCCAAACAACAACAACTTCCTCCCAAATAACAACAACAACTTCCTCCAAAACAATAACAACTTCCTCCCAAACAATAACTTCCTCCCAAACAACAACAACAACTTCCTCCCAAACAACAACAACAACTTCCTCCCAAACAACAACAACTTCCTCCAAAACAACAAAACCTTCCTCCCAAACAACAACAACAACTTCCTCCCAAACAACAACAACTTCCTCCCAAACAACAACAACTTCCTCCCAAACAACAACAACTTCCTCCCAAACAACAACAACAACTTCCTCCCAAACAACAACAACTTCCTCCCAAACAACAACTTCCTCCCAAACAACACTAACTTCCTCCCAAACAACAACAACTTCCTCCCAAACAACAACAACAACTTCTTCCCAAACAACAACAACAACTTCCTCCCAAACAACAAGAACTTCCTCCCAAACAACAACAACAACTTCCTCCCAAACAACAACAACAACTTCCTCCCAAACAACAACAATAACTTCCTCCCAAACAACAACAACTTCCTCCCAAACAACAACAACTTCCTCCCAAACAACAACTTCCTCCCAAACAACAACAAAACCTTCCTCCCAAACAACAACAACAACTTCCTCCCAAACAACAACAACTTCCTCCCAAACAACAACAACTTCCTCCCAAACAACAACATAAACTTCCTCCCAAACAACAACAACTTCCTCCCAAACAACAACAACTTCCTCCCAAACAACAACAACTTCCTCCCAAACAACAACAACAACTTCCTCCCAAACAACAACAACTTCCTCCCAAACATTAACTTCCTCCCAAACAACAACAACAACTTCCTCCCAAACAACAACAACAACTTCCTCCCAAACAACAGCAACTTCCTCCCAAACAACAACAACTTCCTCCCAAACAACAACAACAACTTCCTCCCAAACAACAACAACTTCCTACCAAACAACAACAACTTCCTCCAAAACAACAAGAACAACTTCCTCCCAAACAACAACAACTTCCTCCCAAACAACAACAACTTCCTCCCAAAAAACAACAACTTCCTCCCAAACAACAACAACAACTTCCTCCCAAACAACAACAACAACTTCCTCCCAAACAACAACTTCCTCCCAAACAACAACAACAACTTCCTCCCAAACAACAACAACTTCCTCCCAAACAACAACAACTTCCTCCCAAACAACAACAACAACTTCCTCCCAAACAACAACAACAACTTCCTCCCAAACAACAACAACAACTTCCTCCCAAATAACAACAACTTCTTCCCAAACAACAACAACTTCCTCCCAAACAACAACAACTTCCTCCCAAAAATCAACAACTTCCTCCCAAACAACAACAACAACTTCCTCCCAAACAACAACAACAACTTCCTCCCAAACAACAACAACTTCCTCCAAAACAACAACAACTTCCTCCCAAACAACAACAACAACTTCCTCCCAAACAACAACAACTTCCTCCCAAATAACAACAACAACTTCCTCCCAAACAATAACAACTTCCTCCCAAACAATAACTTCCTCCCCAACAACAACAACAACTTCCTCCCAAACAACAACAACAACTTCCTCCCAAACAACAACAACTTCCTCCCAAACAACAACAACTTTTTCCCAAACAACCACAACTTCCTCCCAAACAACAACAACTTCCTCCCAAACAACAACAACAACTTCCTCCCAAACAACAACAACTTCCTCCCAAACAACAACAACTTCCTCCCAAACAACAACAACTTCCTCCCAAACAACAACAACAACTTCCTCCCAAACAACAACAACTTCCTCAAAAACAACAACAACTTCCTCCCAAACAACAACAACAACTTCCTCCCAAACAACAACAACTTCCTCCCAAAAAACAACAACTTCCTCCCAAACAACAACAACAACTTCCTCCCAAACAACAACAACTTCCTCCCAAACAACAACAACAACTTCCTCCCAAACAACAACAACAATTTCCTCCCAAACAACAACAACTTCCTCCCAAACAACAACAACTTCCTCCCAAACAACAACAACAACTTCCTCCCAAACAACAACAACAACTTCCTCCCAAACAAGAACAACAACTTCCTCCCAAACAACAACAACTTCCTCCCAAACAACAACAACAACTTCCTCCCAAACAACAACAACAACTTCCTCCCAAACAACAACAGCTTCCTCCCAAACAACAACAACAACTTCCTCCCAAACAACAACAACAACTTCCTCCCAAACAACAACAATAACTTCCTCCCAAACAACAACAACTTCCTCCCAAACAACAACAACTTCCTCCCAAACAACAACTTCCTCCCAAACAACAACAAAACCTTCCTCCCAAACAACAACAACAACTTCCTCCCAAACAACAACAACTTCCTCCCAAACAACAACAACTTCCTCCCAAACAACAACATAAACTTCCTCCCAAACAACAACAACTTCCTCCCAAACAACAACAACTTCCTCCCAAACAACAACAACTTCCTCCCAAACAACAACAACAACTTCCTCCCAAACAACAACAACTTCCTCCCAAACATTAACTTCCTCCCAAACAACAACAACAACTTCCTCCCAAACAACAACAACAACTTCCTCCCAAACAACAGCAACTTCCTCCCAAACAACAACAACTTCCTCCCAAACAACAACAACAACTTCCTCCCAAACAACAACAACTTCCTACCAAACAACAACAACTTCCTCCAAAACAACAAGAACAACTTCCTCCCAAACAACAACAACTTCCTCCCAAACAACAACAACTTCCTCCCAAAAAACAACAACTTCCTCCCAAACAACAACAACAACTTCCTCCCAAACAACAACAACAACTTCCTCCCAAACAACAACTTCCTCCCAAACAACAACAACAACTTCCTCCCAAACAACAACAACTTCCTCCCAAACAACAACAACTTCCTCCCAAACAACAACAACAACTTCCTCCCAAACAACAACAACAACTTCCTCCCAAACAACAACAACAACTTCCTCCCAAATAACAACAACTTCTTCCCAAACAACAACAACTTCCTCCCAAACAACAACAACTTCCTCCCAAAAATCAACAACTTCCTCCCAAACAACAACAACAACTTCCTCCCAAACAACAACAACAACTTCCTCCCAAACAACAACAACTTCCTCCAAAACAACAACAACTTCCTCCCAAACAACAACAACAACTTCCTCCCAAACAACAACAACTTCCTCCCAAATAACAACAACAACTTCCTCCCAAACAATAACAACTTCCTCCCAAACAATAACTTCCTCCCCAACAACAACAACAACTTCCTCCCAAACAACAACAACAACTTCCTCCCAAACAACAACAACTTCCTCCCAAACAACAACAACTTTTTCCCAAAAAACAACAACTTCCTCCCAAACAACAACAACTTCCTCCCAAACAACAACAACAACTTCCTCCCAAACAACCACAACTTCCTCCCAAACAACAACAACTTCCTCCCAAACAACAACAACAACTTCCTCCCAAACAACAACAACTTCCTCCCAAACAACAACAACTTCCTCCCAAACAACAACAACTTCCTCCCAAACAACAACAACAACTTCCTCCCAAACAACAACAACTTCCTCAAAAACAACAACAACTTCCTCCCAAACAACAACAACAACTTCCTCCCAAACAACAACAACTTCCTCCCAAAAAACAACAACTTCCTCCCAAACAACAACAACAACTTCCTCCCAAACAACAACAACTTCCTCCCAAACAACAACAACAACTTCCTCCCAAACAACAACAACAATTTCCTCCCAAACAACAACAACTTCCTCCCAAACAACAACAACTTCCTCCCAAACAACAACAACAACTTCCTCCCAAACAACAACAACAACTTCCTCCCAAACAAGAACAACAACTTCCTCCCAAACAACAACAACTTCCTCCCAAACAACAACAACAACTTCCTCCCAAACAACAACAACAACTTCCTCCCAAACAACAACAGCTTCCTCCCAAACAACAACAACAACTTCCTCCCAAACAACAACAACTTCCTCCCAAACAACAACAACTTCCTCCCAAACAACAACAACTTCCTCCCAAACAACAACAACTTCCTCCCAAACAACAACAACAACTTCCTCCCAAACAACAACAACAACTTCCTCCCAAACAACAACAACTTCCTCCCAAAAAACAACAACAACTTCCTCCCAAACAACAACAACTTCCTCCCAAACAACAACAACAATTTCCTCCCAAACAACAACAACTTCCTCCAAAACAACAACAACTTCCTCCCAAACAACAACAACAACTTCCTCCGAAACAACAACAACTTCCTCCCAAACAACAACAACAACTTCCTCCCAAACAACAACAACAACTTCCTCCCAAACAACAACAACTTCCTCCCAAACAACAACAACAACTTCCTCCCAAACAACAACAACTTCCTCCCAAACAACAACAACAACTTCCTCCCAAACAACAACAACTTCCTCTCAAACAACAACAACAACCTCCTCCCAAACAACAACTTCTTCCCAAACAACAACTTCCTCCCAAATAACAATAACTTCCTCCCAAACAACAACAACAACTTCCTCCCAAACAACAACAACAACTTCCTCCCAAACAACAACAACTTCCTCCCAAAAAACAACAACAACTTCCTCCCAAACAACAACAACTTTCTCCCAAACAACAACAACTTCCTCCCAAACAACAACAACAACTTCTTCCCAAAATACAACAACAAATTCCTCCCAAACAACAACAACTTCCTCCGAAACAACAACAACAACTTCCTCCCAAACAACAACAACAACTTCCTCCAAAACAACAACAACAACTTCCTCCCAAACAACAAGAACAACTTCCTCCCAAACAACAACAACTTCCTCCCAAACAACAACTTCCTCCCAAACAACAACAACAACTTCCTCCCAAACAACAACAACAACTTCCTCCCAAACAACAACAACTTCCTCCAAAACAACAACAACTTCCTCCCAAACAATAACAACAACTTCCTCCCAAACAACAACAACTTCCTCCCAAACAACAACAACTTCCTCCCAAACAACAACAACAACTTCCTCCCAAACAACAACAACAACTTCCTCCCAAACAACAACAACTTCCTCCCAAACAACAACAACTTTTTCCCAAAAAACAACAACTTCCTCCCAAACAACAACAACTTCCTCCCAAACAACCACAACTTCCTCCCAAACAACCACAACTTCCTCCCAAACAACAACAACTTCCTCCCAAACAACAACAACAACTTCCTCCCAAACAACAACAACTTCCTCCCAAACAACAACAACTTCCTCCTAAACAACAACAACAACTTCCTCCAAAACAACAACAACAACTTCCTCCCAAACAACAACAACTTCCTCCTAAACAACAACAACTTCCTCCCAAACAACAACAACAACTTCCTCCCAAACAAGAACAACAACTTCCTCCCAAACAACAACAACTTCCTCCCAAACAACAACAACAACTTCCTCCCAAACAACAACAACAACTTCCTCCCAAACAACAACAACTTCCTCCCAAAAAACAACAACAACTTCCTCCCAAACAACAACAACAACTTCCTCCCAAACAACAACAACAACTTCCTCCCAAACAACAACAACAACTTCCTCCCAAACAACAACAACAACTTCCTCCCAAACAACAACAACTTCCTCCCAAACAACAACAACTTCCTCCCAAACAACAACTTCCTCCCAAACAACAACAACAAGTTCCTCTTAAACAATAATAACAACTTCCTCCCAAACAAAACCAACTTCCTCCCAAACAACAACAACTTCCTCCCAAACAACAACAACAATTTCCTCCCAAACAACAACAACTTCCTCCCAAACAACAACAACTTCCTCCCAAAAAACAACAACTTCCTCCAAAACAACAACAACAACTTCCTCCCAAACAACAACAACTTCCTCCCAAACAACAACTTCCTCCCAAACAACAACAACAACTTCCTCCCAAACAACAACAACAACTTCCTCCCAAACAACAGCAACTTCCTCCCAAACAACAACAACTTCCTCCCAAACAACAACAACAACTTCCTCCCAAACAACAACAACTTCCTACCAAACAACAAGAACAACTTCCTCCCAAACAACAACAACTTCCTCCCAAACAACAACAACTTCCTCCCCAAAAAAAAACAACTTCCTCCCAAACAACAACAACAACTTCCTCCCAAACAACAACAACAACTTCCTCCCAAACAACAACTTCCTCCCAAACAACAACAACAACTTCCTCCCAAACAACAACAACTTCCTCCCAAACAACAACAACTTCCTCCCAAACAACAACAACAACTTCCTCCCAAACAACAACAACAACTTCCTCCCAAACAACAACAACTTCCTACCAAACAACAAGAACAACTTCCTCCCAAACAACAACAACTTCCTCCCAAACAACAACAACTTCCTCCCCAAAAAAAAACAACTTCCTCCCAAACAACAACAACAACTTCCTCCCAAACAACAACAACAACTTCCTCCCAAACAACAACTTCCTCCCAAACAACAACAACAACTTCCTCCCAAACAACAACAACTTCCTCCCAAACAACAACAACTTCCTCCCAAACAACAACAACAACAACTTCCTCCCAAACAACAACAACAACTTCCTCCCAAACAACAACAACAACTTCCTCCCAAAATAACAACAACTTCTTCCCAAACAACAACAACTTCCTCCCAAACAACAACAACTTCCTCCCAAAAAACAACAACTTCCTCCCAAACAACAACAACAACTTCCTCCCAAACAACAACAACAACTTCCTCCCAAACAACAACAACTTCCTCCCAAACAACAACAACAACTTCCTCCCAAACAACAACAACTTCCTCCCAAACAACAACAACTTCCTCCCAAACAACAACAACTTCCTCCCAAACAACAACAACTTCCTCCCAAACAACCACAACTTCCTCCCAAACAACAACAACTTCCTCCCAAACAACAACAACAACTTCCTCCCAAACAACAACAACTTCCTCCCAAACAACAAAACCTTCCTCCCAAACAACAACAACAACTTCCTCCCAAACAACAACAACAACTTCCTCCCAAACAACAACAACTTCCTCCCAAACAACAACAACTTCCTCCCAAACAACAACAACTTCCTCCCAAACAACAACAACTTCCTCCCAAACAACAATAACTTCCTCCCAAACAACAACAACTTCCTCCCAAACAACAACAACAACTTCCTCCCAAACAACAACAACAACTTCCTCCCAAACAACAACAACTTCCTCCCAAAAAACAACAACAACTTTCTCCCAAACAACAACAACTTCCTCCCAAACAACAACAACTTCCTCCCAAACAACAACAACAACTTCCTCCCAAACAACAACAACAACTTCCTCCCAAACAACAACAACTTCCTCCCAAACAACAACAACAACTTCCTCCCAAACAACAACAACTTCCTCCCAAACAACAACAACTTCCTCCCAAACAACAACAACTTCCTCCCAAACAACAACAACAACTTCCTCCCAAACAACAACAACTTCCTCAAAAACAACAACAACTTCCTCCCAAACAACAACAACAACTTCCTCCCAAACAACAACAACTTCCTCTTAAACAACAACAACTTCCTCCCAAACAACAACAACTTCCTCCCAAACAACAACAACAACTTCCTCCCAAACAACAACAACAACTTCCTCCCAAACAACAACAACTTCCTCCCAAACAACAACTTCCTCCCAAACAACAACAACAACTTCCTCCCAAACAACAACAACAAATTCCTCCCAAACAACAACAACAACTTCCTCCCAAACAACAAAAACTTCCTCCCAAACAACAACAACAACTTCCTCCAAAACAACAACAACTTTCTCCCAAACAACAACAACAACTTCCTCCGAAACAACAACAACTTCCTCCCAAACAACAACAACAACTTCCTCCCAAACAACAACTTCCTCCCAAACAACAACAACTTCCTCCCAAACAACAACAACAACTTCCTCCCAAACAACAACAACTTCCTCCCAAACAACAACAACAACTTCCTCCCAAACAACAACAACTTCCTCTCAAACAACAACAACAACCTCCTCCCAAACAACAACAACTTTGATCCCAAACAACAACTTCCTCCCAAACAACAATAACTTCCTCCCAAACAACAACAACAACTTCCTCCCAAACAACAACAACAACTTCCTCCCAAACAACAACAAATTCCTCCCAAACAACAACAACTTCCTCCCAAACAACAACAACTTTCTCCCAAACAACAACAACTTCCTCCCAAACTACAACAACAACTTCTTCCCAAACAACAACAACAACTTCCTCCCAAACAACAACAACTTCCTCCCAAACAACAACAACAACTTCCTCCCAAACAACAACTTCCTCCCAAACAACAACAACAACTTCCTCCCAAACAACAACAACAACTTCCTCCCAAACAACAACAACAACTTCCTCCCAAACAACAACAACTTCCTCCCAAACAACAACAACAACTTCCTCCCAAACAACAACAACTTCCTCCCAAACAACAACAACTTCCTCCCAAACAACAACAACTTCCTCCCAAACAACAACAACAACTTCCTCCCAAACAACAACAACTTCCTCAAAAACAACAACAACTTCCTCCCAAACAACAACAACAACTTCCTCCCAAACAACAACAACTTCCTCTTAAACAACAACAACTTCCTCCCAAACAACAACAACTTCCTCCCAAACAACAACAACAACTTCCTCCCAAACAACAACAACAACTTCCTCCCAAACAACAACAACTTCCTCCCAAACAACAACTTCCTCCCAAACAACAACAACAACTTCCTCCCAAACAACAACAACAAATTCCTCCCAAACAACAACAACAACTTCCTCCCAAACAACAAAAACTTCCTCCCAAACAACAACAACAACTTCCTCCAAAACAACAACAACTTCCTCCCAAACAACAACAACAACTTCCTCCGAAACAACAACAACTTCCTCCCAAACAACAACAACAACTTCCTCCCAAACAACAACTTCCTCCCAAACAACAACAACTTCCTCCCAAACAACAACAACAACTTCCTCCCAAACAACAACAACTTCCTCCCAAACAACAACAACAACTTCCTCCCAAACAACAACAACTTCCTCTCAAACAACAACAACAACCTCCTCCCAAACAACAACAACTTTGATCCCAAACAACAACTTCCTCCCAAACAACAATAACTTCCTCCCAAACAACAACAACAACTTCCTCCCAAACAACAACAACAACTTCCTCCCAAACAACAACAAATTCCTCCCAAACAACAACAACTTCCTCCCAAACAACAACAACTTTCTCCCAAACAACAACAACTTCCTCCCAAACTACAACAACAACTTCTTCCCAAACAACAACAACAACTTCCTCCCAAACAACAACAACTTCCTCCCAAACAACAACAACAACTTCCTCCCAAACAACAACTTCCTCCCAAACAACAACAACAACTTCCTCCCAAACAACAACAACAACTTCCTCCCAAACAACAACAACTTCCTCCAAAACAACAACAACTTCCTCCCAAACAACAACAACAACTTCCTCCCAAACAACAACAACTTCCTCCCAAACAACAACAACTTCCTCCCAAACAACAACAACTTCCTCCCAAATAACAACAACAACGTCCTCCCAAACAATAACAACTTCCTCCCAAACAATAACTTCCTCCCAAACAACAACAACAACTTCCTCCCAAACAACAACAACAACTTCCTCCCAAACAACAACAACTTCCTCCAAAACAACAAAACCTTCCTCCCAAACAACAACAACAACTTCCTCCCAAACAACAACAACTTCCTCCCAAACAACAACTTCCTCCCAAACAACAACAACTTCCTCCCAAACAACAACAACAACTTCCTCCCAAACAACAAAAACTTGCTCCCAAACAACAACTTCCTCCCACACAACAACAACAACTTCCTCCCAAACAACAACAACAACTTCCTCCCAAACAACAACAACTTCCTCCCAAACAACACTAACTTCCTCCCAAACAACAACAACAACTTCCTCCCAAACAACAACAACTTCCTCCCAAAACAACAACAACAACTTCCTCAAAAACAACAACTTCCTCCCAAACAACAACAACTTCCTCCCAAAAAAACAACAACTTCCTCCCAAACAACAACAACAACTTCCTCCCAAACAACAACAACAACTTCCTCCCAAACAACAACTACTTCCTCCCAAACAACAACTTCCTCCCAAACAACAACAACAACTTCCTCCCAAACAACAACAACTTCCTCCCAAACAACAACAACTTCCTCCCAAACAACAACAACAACTTCCTCCCAAACAACAACAACAACTTCCTCCCAAACAACAACAACAACTTCCTCCCAAACAACAACAACTTCCTCCCAAACAACAACAACAACTTCCTCCCAAACAACAACAACTTCCTCCCAAACAACAACAACTTCCTCCCAAACAACAACAACTTCCTCCCAAGCAACAACAACAACTTCCTCCCAAACAACAACAACTTCCTCCCAAACAACAACAACAACTTCCTCCCAAACAACAACAACTTCCTCCCAAACAACAACAACAACTTCTTCCCAAACAACAACAACTTCCTCCCAAACAACAACAACAACTTCCTCCCAAACATTAACAACTTTCTCCCAAACAACAACTTCCTCCCAAACAACAACAACAACTTCCTCCCAAACAACAACAACTTCCTCCCAAACAACAACAACTTCCTCCCAAACAACAACAACTTCCTCCCAAACAACAACAACTTCATCCCAAACAACAACAACTTCCTCCCAAACAACAACAACAACTTCCTCCCAAACAACAACAACAACTTCCTCCCAAACAACAACAATTTCCTCCCAAACAACAACAACTTCCTCCCAAACAACAACAACAACTTCCTCCCAAACAACAACAACAACTTCCTCCCAAACAACAACAACTTCCTCCAAAACTACAACAACAACTTCCTCCCAAACAACAACAACTTCCTCCCAAACAACAACAACTTCCTCCCAAACAACAACAACTTCCTCCCAAACAACAACAACAACTTCCTCTCAAACAACAACAACTTCCTCAAAAACAACAACAACTTCCTCCCAAACAACAACAACAACTTCCTCCCAAACAACAACAACAACTTCCTCCCAAACAACAACAACTTCCTCTTAAACAACAACAACAACTTCCTCCCAAACAACAACAACTTCCTCCCAAACAACAACAACAACTTCCTCCCAAACAACAACAACAACTTCCTCCCAAACAACAACAACTTCCTCCCAAACAACAACTTCCTCCCAAACAACAACAACTTCCTCCCAAACAACAACAACAACTTCCTCCCAAACAACAACAACAACTTCCTCCCAAACAACAAAAACTTCCTCCCAAACAACAACAACAACTTCCTCCCAAACAACAACAACTTCCTCCCAAACAACAGCAACAACTTCCTCCCAAACAACAACAACTTCCTCCCAAACAACAACAACAACTTCCTCTTAAACAACAACAACTTCCTCCCAAACAACAACAACTTCCTCCCAAACAACAACAACAACTTCCTCTCAAACAACAACAACAACTTCCTCCCAAACAACAACAACTTCCTCCCAAACAACAACTTCCTCCCAAACAACAACAACAACTTCCTCCCAAACAACAACAACAAATTCCTCCCAAACAACAACAACAACTTCCTCCCAAACAACAAAAACTTCCTCCCAAACAACAACAACAACTTCCTCCAAAACAACAACAACTTCCTCCCAAACAACAACAACAACTTCCTCCGAAACAACAACAACTTCCTCCCAAACAACAACAACAACTTCCTCCCAAACAACAACAACAACTTCCTCCCAAACAACAACAACTTCCTCCCAAACAACAACAACAACTTCCTCCCAAACAACAACAACTTCTTCCCAAACAACAACAACAACTTCCTCCCAAACAACAACAACTTCTTCTCAAACAACAACAACAACCTCCTCCCAAACAACAACAACTTCTTCCCAAACAACAACTTCCTCCCAAACAACAATAACTTCCTCCCAAACAACAACAACAACTTCCTCCCAAACAACAACAACAACTTCCTCCCAAACAACAACAACTTCCTCCCAAACAACAACAACAACTTCCTCCCAAACAACAACAACTTCTCCCAAACAACAACAACTTCCTCCCAAACAACAACAACAACTTCTTCCCAAACAACAACAACAACAACTTCCTCCCAAACAACCACAACTTCCTCCCAAACAACAACAACAACTTCCTCCCAAACAACAACAACAACTTCCTCCCAAACAACAACAACAACTTCCTCCCAAACAACAACAACTTCCTCCCAAATAACAACAACAACTTCCTCCCAAACAACAACAACAACTTCCTCCCAAACAACAACAACAACTTCCTCCCAAACAACAACAACTTCCTCCAAAACAACAACAACTTCCTCCCAAACAACAACAACAACTTCCTCCCAAACAACAACAACTTCCTCCCAAACAACAACAACTTCCTCCCAAACAACAACAACTTCCTCCCAAATAACAACAACAACTTCCTCCCAAACAATAACAACTTCCTCCCAAACAATAACTTCCTCCCAAACAACAACAACAACTTCCTCCCAAACAACAACAACAACTTCCTCCCAAACAACAACAACTTCCTCCAAAACAACAAAACCTTCCTCCCAAACAACAACAACAACTTCCTCCCAAACAACAACAACTTCCTCCCAAACAACAACAACTTCCTCCCAAACAACAACAACTTCCTCCCAAACAACAACAACAACTTCCTCCCAAACAACAACAACAACTTCCTCCCAAACAACAACTTCCTCCCACACAACAACAACAACTTCCTCCCAAACAACAACAACAACTTCCTCCCAAACAACAACAACTTCTTCCCAAACAACACTAACTTCCTCCCAAACAACAACAACAACTTCCTCCCAAACAACAACAACTTCCTCCCAAAACAACAACAACAACTTCCTCCCAAACAACAACAACTTCCTCCCAAACAACAACAACTTCCTCCCAAAAAAACAACAACTTCCTCCCAAACAACAACAACAACTTCCTCCCAAACAACAACAACTTCCTCCCAAACAACAACTTCCTCCCAAACAACAACAACAACTTCCTCCCAAACAACAACAACTTCCTCCCAAACAACAAAAACTTCCTCCCAAACAACAACAACAACTTCCTCCCAAACAACAACAATAACTTCCTCCCAAACAACAACAACAACTTCCTCCCAAACAACAACAACTTCCTCCCAAACAACAACAACAACTTCCTCCCAAACAACAACAACTTCCTCCCAAACAACAACAACTTCCTCCCAAGCAACAACAACAACTTCCTCCCAAACAACAACAACTTCCTCCCAAACAACAACAACAACTTCCTCCCAAACAACAACAACTTCCTCCCAAACAACAACAACAACTTCTTCCCAAATAACAACAACTTCCTCCCAAACAACAACAACAACTTCCTCCCAAACAACAACAACTTTCTCCCAAACAACAACTTCCTCCCAAACAACAACAACAACTTCCTCCCAAACAACAACAACTTCCTCCCAAACAACAACAACTTCCTCCCAAACAACAACAACAACTTCCTCCCAAACAACAACAACAACTTCCTCCCAAACAACAACAACTTCCTCCCAAACAACAACAACTTCCTCCCAAACAACAACAACAACTTCCTCCCAAACAACAACAACAACTTCCTCCCAAACAACAACAACTTCCTCCCAAATAACAACAACAACTTCCTCCCAAACAACAACTTCCTCCCAAACAACAACAACAACTTCCTCCCAAACAACAACAACAACTTCCTCCCAAACAACAACAACTTCCTCTAAAACAACAACAACTTCCTCCCAAACAACAACAACAACTTCCTCCCAAACAACAACAACTTCCTCCCAAACAACAACAACTTCCTCCCAAACAACAACAACTTCCTCCCAAATAACAACAACAACTTCCTCCCAAACAAATAACAACTTCCTCCCAAACAATAACTTCCTCCCAAACAACAACAACAACTTCCTCCCAAACAACAACAACAACTTCCTCCCAAACAACAACAACTTCCTCCAAAACAACAAAACCTTCCTCCCAAACAACAACAACAACTTCCTCCCAAACAACAACAACTTCCTCCCAAACAACAACAACTTCCTCCCAAACAACAACAACTTCCTCCCAAACAACAACAACAACTTCCTCCGAAACAACAACAACAACTTCCTCCCAAACAACAACTTCCTCCCACACAACAACAACAACTTCCTCCCAAACAACAACAACAACTTCCTCCCAAACAACAACAACTTCTTCCCAAACAACACTAACTTCCTCCCAAACAACAACAACAACTTCCTCCCAAACAACAACAACTTCCTCCCAAAACAACAACAACAACTTCCTCCCAAACAACAACAACTTCCCCCCAAACAACAACAACTTCCTCCCAAAGAAACAACAACTTCCTCCCAAACAACAACAACAACTTCCTCCCAAACAACAACAACTTCCTCCCAAACAACAACTTCCTCCCAAACAACAACAACAACTTCCTCCCAAACAACAACAACTTCCTCCCAAACAACAAAAACTTCCTCCCAAACAACAACAACAACTTCCTCCCAAACAACAACAATAACTTCCTCCCAAACAACAACAACAACTTCCTCCCAAACAACAACAACTTCCTCCCAAACAACAACAACAACTTCCTCCCAAACAACAACAACTTCCTCCCAAACAACAACAACTTCCTCCCAACAACAACAACAACTTCCTCCCAAACAACAACAACTTCCTCCCAAACAACAACAACAACTTCCTCCCAAACAACAACAACTTCCTCCCAAACAACAACAACAACTTCTTCCCAAAACAACAACAACTTCCTCCCAAACAACAACAACAACTTCCTCCCAAACAACAACAACTTCCTCCCAAACAACAACAACTTCCTCCCCAAACAACAACAACAACTTCCTCCCAAACAACAACAACTTCCTCCCAAACAACAACAACAACTTCCTCCCAAACAACAACAACAACTTCCTCCCAAACAACAACAACAACTTCCTCCCAAACAACAACAACTTCCTCCCAAACAACAACAACTTCCTCCCAAACAACAACAACAACTTCCTCCCAAACAACAACAACTTCCTCCCAAACAACAACAACTTCCTCCCAAACAACAACAACAACTTCCTCCCAAACAACAACAACAACTTCCTCCCAAACAACAACAACTTCCTCCCAAACAACAACAACAACTTCCTCCCAAACAACAACAACTTCCTCCCAAACAACAACAACAACTTCCTCCCAAACAACAACAACTTCCTCCCAAACAACAACAACTTCCTCCCAAACAACAACAACAACTTCCTCCCAAACAACAACAACTTCCTCCCAAAACAACAACAACTTCCTCCCAAACAACAACAACAACTTCCTCCCAAACAACAACAACAACTTCCTCTAAACAACAACAACAACTTCCTCCCAAACAACAACAACAACTTCCTCCCAAACAACAACAACAACTTCCTCCCAAACATCAACAACAACTTCCTCCCAAACAACAAAAACTTCCTCCCAAACAACAACAACAACTTCCTCCCAAACAACAACAACTTCCTCCCAAACAACAACAACTTCCTCCCAAAACACAACAACAACAACTTCCTCCCAAACAACAACAACTTCCTCCCAAACAACAACAACTTCCTCCCAAACAACAACAACTTCCTCCCAAACAACAACAACAACTTCCTCCCAAACAACAACAACTTCCTCCCAAACAACAACTTCCTCCCAAACAACAACAACAACTTCCTCCCAAACAACAACAACTTCCTCCCAAACAACAACAACAACTTCCTCCCAAACAACAACAACTTCCTCCCAAACAACAACAACACTTCCTCCCAAACAACAACAACTTCTCCCAAACAACAACTTCCTCCCAAACAACAACAACTTCCTCCCAAACAACAACAACAACTTCCTCCCAAACAACAACAACAACTTCCTCCCAAACAACAACAACAACTTCCTCCCAAACAACAACAACTTCCTCCCAACAACAACAACAACTTCTCCCAAACAACAACAACTTCCTCCCAAACAACAACAACTTCCTCCCAAACAACAACAACAACTTCCTCCCAAACAACAACAACAACTTCCTCCCAAACAACAACAACTTCCTCCCAAACAACAACAACAACTTCCTCCCAAACAACAACAACAACTTCCTCCCAAACAACAACAACAACTTCCTCCAAAACAACAACAACTTCCTCCCAAACAACAACAACTTCCTCCCAAACAACAACAACTTCCTCCCAAACAACAACAACTTCCTCCCAAACAACAACAACAACTTCCTCCCAAACAACAACAACAACTTCCTCCCAAACAACAACAACTTCCTCCCAAACACAACAACTTCCTCCCAAACAACAACAACAACTTCCTCCCAAACAACAACAACTTCCTCCCAAACAACAACAACTTCCTCCCAAACAACAACAACTTCCTCCCAAACAACAACAACAACTTCCTCCCAAACAACAACAACTTCCTCCCAAACAACAACAACTTCCTCCCAAACAACAACAACAACTTCCTCCCAAACAACAACAACTTCCTCCCAAACAACAACAACTTCCTCCCAAACAACAACAACAACTTCCTCCCAAACAACAACAACTTCCTCCCAAACAACAACAACTTCCTCCCAAACAACCCAACAACAACTTCCTCCCAAACAACAACAACAACTTCCTCCCAAACAACAACAACAACTTCCTCCCAAACAACAACAACTTCCTCCCAAACAACAACAACTTCCTCCCAAACAACAACAACTTCCTCCCAAACAACAACAACAACTTCCTCCCAAACAACAACAACAACTTCCTCCCAAACAACAACAACTTCCTCCCAACAACAACAACAACTTCCTCCCAAACAACAACAACAACTTCCTCCCAAACAACAACAACTTCCTCCCAAACAACAACAACAACTTCCTCCCAAACAACAACAACTTCCTCCCAAACAACAACAACTTCCTCCCAAACAACAACAACTTCCTCCCAAACAACAACAACAACTTCCTCCCAAACAACAACAACAACTTCCTCCCAAACAACAACAACAACTTCCTCCCAAACAACAACAACTTCCTCCCAAACAACAACAACAACTTCCTCCCAAACAACAACAACTTCCTCCCAAACAACAACAACTTCCTCCCAAACAACAACAACAACTTCCTCCCAAACAACAACAACAACTTCCTCCCAAACAACAACAACTTCCTCCCAAACAACAACAACACTTCCTCCCAAACAACAACAACAACTTCCTCCCAAACAACAACAACAACTTCCTCCCAAAACAACAACAACTTCCTCCCAAACAACAACAACTTCCTCCCAAACAACAACTTCCTCCCAAACAACAACTTCCTCCCAAACAACAACAACTTCCTCCCAAACAACAACAACAACTTCCTCCCAAACAACAACAACTTCCTCCCAAACAACAACTTCCTCCCAAACAACAACAACAACTTCCTCCCAAACAACAACAACAACTTCCTCCCAAACAACAACAACTTCCTCCCAAACAACAACAACAACTTCCTCCCAAACAACAACAACTTCCTCCCAAACAACAACTTCCTCCCAAACAACAACAACAACTTCCTCCCAAACAACAACAACTTCCTCCCAAACAACAACAACTTCCTCCCAAACAACAACAACAACTTCCTCCCAAACAACAACAACAACTTCCTCCCAAACAACAACAACTTCCTCCCAAACAACAACAACAACTTCCTCCCAAACAACAACAACAACTTCCTCCCAAACAACAACAACAACTTCCTCCCAAACAACAACAACTTCCTCCCAAATAACAACAACAACTTCCTCCCAAACAACAACTTCCTCCCAAACAACAACAACAACTTCCTCCCAAACAACAACAACAACTTCCTCCCAAACAACAACAACTTCCTCCAAAACAACAACAACTTCCTCCCAAACAACAACAACAACTTCCTCCCAAACAACAACAACTTCCTCCCAAACAACAACAACTTCCTCCCAAACAACAACAACTTCCTCCCAAACAACAACAAACAAC